>PVJX010044057.1:0-13379 GCA_004027295.1 Dolichotis patagonum
AGGTCTCCCCACCTAGCAAGCACGTAAGCAGAAGGCGTGGACAGCACCCTTCTGGCAGTGTTAACTGGATGTGGCTTGAGCGTGGAACCGCTCACACACTGGAGCCCGCGGTGTGGAGGAGGAGTGGATGCTGGCAGGGGTGCACTTCCGTGCAACATTCCAGCTGGAGCCTCAGCTGGCGCCTGAGGGCTTGGGGGCTAGAGAATTTCCACTCGGGAACACTTGTCACCTTGCTGCAGGGTGTTGGCTGAAGCTGTCCCTATGAGCAAAGGACCCAACGTGATCTTGAAACCTGAGAAAACCGTGACGTCTTAGGTGAGGCACCCGTGGGGACACAGAGGGCTGCAGTTCCAGAGTGGAATGGCACCGGTCTACCGGGGCCTGCTGGGCCCTAGGACACCTGGACAGTGCCTTACCACAGCTCTCAGCAGACCCAAAGGCCGCGTGCTGTGTTGATGGTATTTCCAAGGGGACAGACAACGTCCTGCTTAGGAGGATGCTGCTCTGATCAGAGATGATGAACTATACTGGCAGCGGAACTGCATGGAGGTCCTGTGTTCGGGTATTTTTTGTTTTTCTTGTTTTTGAGACGGTGTCACTATGTAGTTCAGGGTGGCCCTGAACTCACTATGTAGCCTAGGCTGGCCTCAAATTTTGGGTGCTCCTCCAGCCTCCACCTCTGAGTGCTGGGATTACAGGTGCATACCACCATGCTCGGCTTGTGCTGTTTTCATTGACTTGTGGGCAGGCCACGCAGTCGGGCGGGAGGGCAGTGGAAGCCTGGCCTGTTAGAGGGGTGCATGAATGCAGCACAGCCCTTGGAAGTTTTAGGGGTGCATTAATGTAGGGAATGCTGATGCTATCAGAATTCCTCCCCAGGTTCTGAAGGACACGAGCAGACGTGCTCCTGTGCTCACTTCAGTGGCCACCTGGGTTCATGAACGAGTGGCGCAGGCAGCTGCAGAGGCAGCGGAGCACAGACGGGCCAGTGCAGGGTGTGCTCCCTCTGCCCTCGGGCACGGAATGCCACTAAGCGGGTCTGCCTGCCAGCATCAGAGTCAGAGACTGCAATGGCCACAGACTCCCCAGGCGAAGGCAGCCGGCCCTGGGAGACTACAAGTGGGCTGCACAGGACGAGACGGTCTATGAACTGCCTTGCCTGGTAGAATACCTAGAGTGCTCTAGAAAAACCAAACAAAAGACAGTGCTGTCACCTCCCCACTCCAAGGAGCACAGCGTATGGCCCATCACATCCAACCACTGGCAGAGTCAGAGTCACAGTTTATCTCAGAGATGTAACTGGAAATCGAAAGGCTGGCTGTCTAAAAGGAAGACAGATAAAGGGAAGGCCACGAGGCACCAAAGGGGTGTCCCCGCCAGACACGCCCTGTCTTCCTAGTGCATGCTGGTGTGGTCAGGGGATTCCTGCTGGGAGAAGAGTACACTAGTAAGAATGATTATATGGCTGAAGCCAGCAAGACGCCTGCTGAGCCTGACCTAAGCCTCCTCCTGCTGACCCCAGCCACGCGTGCAGGGACGGGCAGCTCTCAGGGTGGAAGGGTGGGCACAGTGCCCGACTCACTCATGCTCTCGATGTCGAGGGAGTCCACGACGGAGCGCTTGTGCTCATCGCCCGCAATGGCCCGCTCAAAGGCCTTCTGCTTCACAATTTTGTTGCACTCCTGATACTTCATTTTGGCATCTTTGTCATGGGGCTTCACCTTCACCACCTGGGGGAGGGAGGAAGGGGGGGCAGGTGTCAGCATTCACCACGTGGGGAGGCCTGCCTGCTGCAGGGGTGGGGGCCTTGCAGGCTCTGTGGCTGCCCCAGTGTGCGCAATTCCTGGCTCTGAAGACAATGAAGTCACCGCCCAGGGCCATAGTGCGACAGCAGGGAAACCGCCGGTGCTTTTCATCTCTGAGCTTTGGGTTCTGCAACCCAAAACTGATCAGAGCTGCCACAAGAGGCAGACAGAGAGGCCCAGGCAGGAGCTTCCAGGAATCTTAGCTGTGACCATCAGTGGGAGACAAAGATCCTGTCTGAGGACCACATATTCAGCCTTGGGGTCCTGGGGGTACCTGGCACAGCTGTGAAGTGTCCCACCCACCATTCACCATGGGGTGGGAGCTGGCGGGAGGCTGGTCTGGGCTCTAGGCAGACGGGCAGCCTGGATTTGAGGGCAGGTCATTGAGGCCCGATCAGTGCAGTGCAGAGTTAAGGGGTCCCCGCTGGGGTGCTAGGAACCCAGGGGCCAGCATGCAGCAGCTCACTTGGCCTCGGGCTCTGTGGGAATTTCACGGTCCTCTATGAAGAGGTGCCCCGGGCAATTCTGGACCACCAGGAAGGGCAGGGCAAGTGCCCGTCAGCCCCGTCTGCTCCTCATAGCCCCTTTCATCAGCTGCCTAGCTGATTAAATGAAACCAACACGAGAAGCACAGGGCGCATGGCTTTGGAACACAGCAGGTTTTCCAGTTAGAGGAACCCACCTGATTCTTTCTTTCTACCTTTTATCCTGTTTCCTACAAACCCTGATTCTCAGGGCTCCAAAGTAGAGCAAGATTCAAATCCTGGCTCTGCCACTTGCTTGCTGTGTGACCTCAGGAGAGAGCATTCACCTCTCTGAGCCTCACTGTAGTTATCTGTAACCCTGGACTGTCCTGACATGCCCACCTGCATGGCCTCCTCAGGAGGAGGCCCCCTAAGCGCCTCTGCTAAGGGACAGGTGTAAGTGCCAGGCTGGCCCTCAAGGGGCAGGGGCTCCCCCCACCCAGAGGAAAGCCTGGTAGATGAGTCAGACACTGAGCAAAGAAAGACACTGGCTATACCGGCAGGGCCAGTGCAGGGTGGCGAAATCCGTGTACCCTGAGGCAGGTGTGTAGACCCAGTGGGTGAGAAAAAGCTGTACAGTGGCAGGTGGGCAACGGGCCCTTCCCTGTCTGGGCAGGTGCAGGCTAGGGTGCCGGCCAGGTGGCTTCACTTGGCCAGGGAGGCTGGCAGCACCAGGCGTCCCCTGGGCTCCTTCCCACATGAGAGACTGAGTCCACACCCAAGGACAAAGTCCATGGCTCAGCCTGGCCTGGCCCTCGAGGTCCCACCAACCCCCATTCTGTTTGCCTGGCAGTGTCAGGCAGACCGCTCAGCCCCAGATGCACCGGCTCCAGGACCTTGCCAGGCTGTCCCCGCCCAACCTCCTCCTTTTCCCTCCAAGTGCTTTCCAGCTCCTCCTCAGCACCCCCACCCTAATAACCACTCACTGCACACGCCAAGGTTAGGTGCCGCTCTGTGAGACAAGACCACCACCTGCTGGGATTCCTGTGGGGCCTCAGGAGAGTGAGCTGCCTCCCCCAGGCCTTGGTTTCCTGTCTGAAGGTAAGGGCTAGGGTCTCCACTGTGCTGTGCTGCTGTGCAGACCAATGAACTACTACGGTAGGAAGGCTGTCACCATGCCTGGCCCCCGGGGAGTGCTGTGGGAAGGATTGGCTCTGACTAGCCCGTTCCTGGCGCAAAGCTGTTCCTCAATGTCTGGGCGCATGCATGGGCTTGCAGGGTGAAGTGCATTTCTAAGGGACCACACTAGGTGCTACTCTCCTCGGAAACCAAAACCAAAGCCAGAGACCACAGGCAGGGTGGGGAGTGCAGGCAGGAAGAGCACCCCTGATCTGGGTGGGCAGACACAACCACCAAGCACAGACACACAGACACAGTGGTGTTTTTGAGATGGGGACCCAAGAAGGGGCAGGCCCACCTGAAAGGAGTGTCTGGAAGGACAGGGGTGTGTGTACAGATGGGGCTGTCACGGCCCACTGGAAAGGGAGATGCACTACTGAGGGCCGAGGGCTAGGCCAGAATCGGGAGCAGAAGAGACACATCTGGTGCCCTGGCCCTAGTCATGTCCTGGTGGCCGTGGGCAGTCCTTCTTGTAAGGTGCCCCCCATGTGGCTTCTGCACACACCCAGAGGGGACAGTTACTCCGTCTCTAAAGACACTACTATTACTTACTCCCATGCAGTGGGCCCTACAAGTCTCCCCCTTTTTCGGAGGAGGTCACTGAGGCCCAAGAGCCAAGGCCCTTGGAGCCACAGCTGCTACCTGAGCCAAGCTGGCAGTGAACCTGAGTGTCCTGGCCGTGGAGCTGGTGACCTGGCTATGACTCACAGTAAGATGTAGGTGTGATTTTTACATCACACACGACACATCTCTACTCACAAAAGTAAAAAACATTTTTCACAAAATACACACACTTCCTCTAGTGAACACTATTTCTTCTTTCTGCATCAGCCATTTAACCGACCTCGTGGCTCACTAACAGCTTCAATCAGGACTCTGGGTGATTCCCAGCTCTGCCACCTCCCTGGTAGGTGACCCTGGAGGGGCTGCGCTCGTGTCTTTCCCGCACGGCATGTGGGATTCACTTCTGCCCGGTGCTCACGGAGTCCCGAGCCCACCATGAGCACGTGGGAGAGGACACTGAGGCCGAGCCACAGGTTCACCCAAGGCGCAGCGCCTCAGGCTCGCTCACTCAAGGGCAGACTTTGCTCTGCCTCCACAGGCCGATCCCGACCCAAGGCCAGGGCCCAGGCATGCTGTTGGTGACATCCGGCTTCTGGTGCGAGACGCCCTGGAGGGCAGGAGGCACAGCCCCTGGGTCCAGCCCTGAGCCTCACAGGTGTCAGTGAGGCAGGCTGATGGCCTGCGGGCACACAGATGGCCTGCTGGTGGCAGCCAGTGGGAGGGTAACAATCTCAGGCCCGTGTGGGGCTCTCCTGTGCTGACAGCATGGGTGCTGGGTGTGGCCCTGCCTCAAGTCAGTTCTACATAGCCGTTGGCTTCCCCTGCCTGCCCCCCAAGGCATCCGAAAGACCTGGCCACTGCTCAGACGTGGGGTGTGCACAGCTGGCAGCGTGGGGGGAGGAGCTTGCTCCTCACTTCCAGGGTGGCAAGGACCTGCCCTCTACCAACCTGGGCTCCTCCCAACTTCTGCCCCCAACTGTCTCTTCTGGGCACCTCCTCTTTCTGGAGCCCAGCCCCCCAGCCCTACTGCCCTCTTGGTTACTCATTACTGAGCCCTCCGGTCCCAGTGACCTTTACTCACGCTACTCCATCACAGCCCCACAGCTGGCCAGCACGTGGCCACTCCTCTCAACTCCACTTTCCAGATTGGACAACAAGGGAGTGGCACAGCCAAGGAATGGCTTAGACACCCACTGTGCTGCCACTTCCTCCACCCTCCTGGGTATCACCCCAGCCCCCCTCCACACGTTGTCCTCACCCAACAGTGCTCCTCACCCCAGGCTCCCTCCAGCTGCAGGCATGGCTTCCCAGATGCCTCAGTGTCCCTGGCCACAGGAGTGGAGGAGCACTGCGCAGGGCAGGTGAGCAGCGATTGCTCCCAGGTAGACAGCTCCTGTTCTCAGGAAGCTGTGCTCAGAAGGAGGGGACACAGTCTTGGGGCCCGGTCACTTAGTGTTGGACAAATGACTTAACACCCCATGCCTCACGCTCCTCCCCCAGTTCCCTTCCCAGGGCCGCCACAGAGGTTCGCTAAGTGATCAGCATGGGGGCACAGGACATGCTGTGTGAGCCGCATGCAGGGCCCACTGCTCTGTCCGGACATCACTACTGCTCAGGTCTCCAGCCGTGCATAGGCGAGAAGAACCAAGTGGCCGGGTAGCAAATCCTGCCACTCCAGACCTGCCCAGAGCCACAGGCAGCACAGCCCCGAGTGCCAGCCTGTTCTCCTCCCCTAAGGAGCACAGATCCCCGCCTGCAATGACTTTGCTCACCTATTCCACATGGGGCACTGTCTACCCCCAAACTAAGCCCCACCAAAAGGATTATGTGGCTCTTGCTCACGGTCAGTAATAGCAGCGGCCGATAATCATAAAGCTAATTATTACAGATGACTACGAGCCAGCGCTGCTCCAGGCATCTGAAAAGCAGAAGCACATTTGTTCCCCGTAGCAGCCCTTGGGGGAAGGTTCACAGGAGTGGAAAGCAGAGCATAGCAAGGAGCGGTGACTCGTCCAAGGTCAGAGAGCTAGGACGGGAATCCCCGCAGTCTGCTCCAGGCCAGGCGAGGGGCCTTGTGGGCATCTGCTGGATGAGTCAGTGGAGAGGGACTGGGGGCCGCCTCCATGCTCCTGCCTCTGCCCCCTTCCACCTGGCTCAGGTGCCGGGAGCTGGCCCAGTCCCCAAGGCCCGGCTCACCGTCTCGTAGTCACGAAGGGCGGCCCGGAACTTGCCCAGTGCCATGTTGCTGGCGGCTCGGCGGTAATAGCCCTTGATGTACTTCTTGTCGATCTCGACGGCCCGAGTGGCGTCGGCCAGTGCGTAGCCGTAGCACTCAGTGCGCAGGTACGCCAGGCTGCGGTTGCCGTAGTAGATGGCATTGCTGGGGTTCAGCTCGATGGCCTGGCTGTAGAACTTGATGGCGTTCTCGTAGTCCTTGGCTGTGGAGGGGGAGGCAGCGTGAGGTCGGCCCCTGCCAGGAACCCGAATCGTATTCTTGTTTACAGATGAGGAAACTGAGGTCCCCAGTCTATTTGTTCTTCCCTGTCCAACTGCCCCACTCTAACTCTAGCCTTCTCCCCTCAGGCCACAATCCAGTCCACATTCAGTTCTGCCCACTCACTGCCCCAGCTGGGCATTATTTATTTCTTGCAGGACTCCAGGAAGGGCTTCCCACCCTCCCCACATCCAGAAGGGGATCTTAGTTGAGTACCACCAGTGCGGTGATCTGAAACATGCCAACTGGGTGTGCCCTGAGCCCTCTGGTTGTCTGGCTCACCCCAAAAAGAGAAAGCCATTTGGGAGATGAGGTGGAGAGGGGGGAAACCACTAACTTAGCCCTCTTGACCAGAAAGAGAGTGTTCCTGAGACAAGCCACAGCCCGTACGAAGGCCCGGAGCGGACTAGGGAGAGGCTGGTGTGGCTGGGGAAGGCAGGAGAGGCAGCGGGGAGGCCGATGGGATGGATTCCCGGGGCCCTGGCATCTACCTTGGGGGCTGGATGGTGATGTTCTGCATGTAGGGTGACAGGGTGTGATATCTAGCCAAGGGCGAAAGGTCGGACTTTATTTGAAATGAGCCACAGCTGTGCCCCGCACTTTACATCCTGACCTGTGGAATCCTCGTGTCTGCACAGCTTAAGTGCCATCTGGTGTGCACCTGATGGACGAGCCACGGAGGTCTTGTTCAAGGTCAAAAGCCTAGCCAGTACCTGCAAAGCCAGGCCTGCCTCCTCCCACTTACCACACAACAGGAAGGAGAACCCAGGCCTCGACGGCCTCAGTTTAGCCCTAGCTGGGAGGCCAGGAGGGGCCAGGTGCCATGCAGGGTTTTAGCACATGAATCTGTCACTAAACCCTCACAACCTGAGGACAGCTGCCTTGGCCCCTTCTCCAGATGAGGGGACTGCAGCTGAGCAAGGAAGATTTACACTTGAGGTCACGCAGAAGTGACAGGCAGGATTCTAAGCCGGGCCAAGACCAAACTGTGCTCACTCTCAGCCCGTTCTCCCTGGGCCTGGTGTGCTCTCGGTGGAAGCCTGGCACAGGCTCTGGCCTCTCACTAGCTGTGCGTCCTCGGACAGCTTACATACCCTCTCTGGACTTGAGTTTCAGTCTTCTCCTAGGTACGTTGGAGCCTAGTGTGGGAGTCCCCACTCTAATCCCCACTTGAGCCTTTTCCAGAGCACTAACCTAACGCCTGCGACCTTCCTGTCTTCTTTGTTTGCCTAGGATCAATCTCCCACATCTGAACCTGAGCTAAGGGTGCGACCCATGTGCCTTACTTTCTCAAGCTGCTGCTCTGTCTGGGGGCGCTGAAGCCCCCAGTCCTGCTCTCCCACGGTTCACAGCTGAGTGGAAAAGAAAGATCTGTTGCCAGATAGACAGTATGATCCAGAGTGTTTAGGGCAGCCTGGTGGGGTGGCACATGCCTGTGATCCCAGCACTCAGGAGGCTGAGGCAGGAGAATCACCGTGTATTCAAGGCCAGTCCAGGGTCCACAGTGAGTACAAGGCCAGTCTGAACTGCATAGCAAGACCCTGGTGTTTGTCTCAAAAACAAACACCAGAGTGCAGAGGACTTAGGCAGCCCAGAGGGGATGCTGGAGCTTTCACCTGGAGGACAAGAGTGAGTCAGAAGCAGATAATGAGAGGGAGGGAGGAAAGAACAGAGGGAGAGGAGGAAGGAAAAGAGGAAGGGAGGGAGGGAAAGACAGAGTGACAGAAACTGAAATTAGAGAAGGGACATGACCAGGGACAACAGAACAATCCTTCCTGGCCATCTTCCAAGTGGCTCAAATGTCCCCCCTTCGGGAAGTCCTACTTGACCTCCAGTCTGGTCAGGTGCCCCTGTGGGCTGCCCGGGCCCAGCCAGGCTGAGGGTTAAGCCTTCTTCAGTCGTGTGGCACAGGGCGAGGCTCTTCCCATGAGGCTGTGCAGATCCCTAACATGAGACAACAGGCAAACAGCCTCCTCCCTCTGCACCTCAGTTTGTGCATCAGAAATCCCAGACTCACAATGGGCTCTGCCTCACTGGTGGCTGGGAGAGTTCTTGGGAGAGTTCGGGGAGCTTGGGTAGGGTAAATGGCTGCAGACAATGAATGGCTAAACTAAGGGAAGAGGGAAGAGGGGAGAGGAAGGAAATGGGAGGAGTCACACCATGCCCGCACACCGTGCAGGCCCAGCCCTGCTCCTCGGGCTTCCCTGACACCAGCGCGCCCTCCAGGCAGTCCCCATTCCAGAGATGAGGAGACAGCGTAGCCAGGTCAAGCCACTTGCCCAGGCTTGAACTTCTCCACCCACTGTAGAAAGGAAGACCCTCGGGAGTTAAGCGCACCCCGCTCCCCCATTTTGCAGAAAGGGGCATGGAGCCCCAGCGAAAGGGGAAGAGAGTGGACTCCGACTCAGACTGAGTCCCGGGTCTTCAAGGCATCTCCCTTCCCCGCTGTAGTCCTCTTGTTCCCTGAGACCGGGATTCTGAAGCTGCGAGGCGAGCACCAGCACGCGGCCGGCGAGGAGGAAGGGGATATCCGGCTGGCGCTTACACTCTGACCTTGGGCGAGCAGTTTCGCTTTTCTGAGCCTGCTTCCTCTATAAAACAAACAGGGCTGCTCCTACCTACTTCCCAGCGCCTGGGGGAGGCTTAGCTTAGCGTGTACCTGGCCACCACTGGGGCTCAATTACCTCGAGCTGTAATTATTCTTTTTATTGTTATTCCCACAGCCCCTGAGCCTGGGGCTCTGTGCCTGCCACTGCCTGCAAGAAGGCTGGACCAGGGGGTTGTTCTCCAAGCCAGCTCTGTGCCAGGCACCTCTGGCTCCCTGCCCAGCCCCCAAGGCTCCTGAGAACATGGGTCCCAGGTCCTGGGGGGCAAGGGCCCCTCCCCATGGCTTACTCTTTCCCAGAATTCTCACTTAGCTTCAGCAGCAGCCCCAATTCTTGCTGTTTTTCTCAAGCTCCATAGAAGGGGACAGCTTCACTTTCAACCCTATCACCGAGCTGGAGACCTGGTCTCCCGGACACCTCTTCATCCCAGACTCCAAGCCCAGAATCTTCTTCATTCTGTCACACTGGCCTCCTGAGCATCTCTCACCTCCATTCCCTCACTCCCATCCCTGTGACCCTTCCTGCCCTTTGCCCAGGTTCCGGCCTGATTCTAGTCCTGCCTATCTACGATCTTCCTAAAGCACAAGCCTGACCTTTTCTTTTCTCTGTTCAGCGTCATCCAGGGCTTCCCAGACCCCTCAGCTGAAAGTTAGGACCTTAAATATTCTGCTGTGCACAGCCTCACTATACACTCCCTCGCCTCCTCCATTCCAGCCCCACCAGCACCTTTTAGATGGCAGGTTCTCCTCACTTTTGGGCCCTTGTCCTGGGTTCTTTCTGCCTGGAGAGCCTCCCTTCCCTTGCTGCCACCATGGCCATTGTCATCTCCTCAGCTTCTCCTCCCCCAGCCAGATCTGAGTCCCTACCACCTCTCACCCCTCACCTGTCCTCTGTTCCAGCCTCTTTCCCGGGCTGCAGTCCTGCCTTTGTCCCCGTACACTAGCCAGCAGCAGGGCATCTTCTTCCAAAGCTAGTCAGACTGTGTGGCTCCTCTCTTCAAACCCTCCATGGCCCCCCATCACGTTCAGGCTGCCACCTGTACTCCCCAGCCTGGCCTCCCACCTCCGGCTGAAGCTCTCACCCATCCTACCTCGTTCCATTGCTCAAATCTCCCCATACTCTGAATTGGGGGCTTACTTTCCACTGGGGTTCTAGAGTGTCTCACCTTCCAACCACCTTCTCTAGAGCTTCCCAGGTGTGAATCTCTCCTCTCTACTGCAGAATCAACTCTGCCCCTCTGTTGGACCACGTTTGAAAAAACAGACTCCCCTGATATACTCCCCTTCAGAACCAAAATACTCAAACACCCGTCAGCATCTGCTGCCTCCTATTTACCCCCACAGTGCCCTCCTGGCTTTCACCCTGTCAACAGCTCTTAGCCACTCTATCCACTGCAGCTGCCAAGCCAATCCAATGGCCAAAGTTTGGTGCTCACTTCGGCAGCATCTCACCAAAGGAACCTGTCCAGAAGCACTGTCCTCTCTCAGCTTTTGTGACACCATCTTCCCTTCCACCTCACCAACCACTCTCAGCATCCTCCTCTTGCATTCTAAATATTATAATTCCTCAGGGTTCCATTCTAGCTCTTCTCCAGACCCTACTCGTAGGTGACTTCACCCATTCCAACCATAAGCTCATCAGGCCCCAATCTTTCTCCAGTCCAGACCTATTCAGTGTCTCTTCTGGACGAGTAAGACAGGTGACACCCTGCATGATCTGGCCCCCATCCTCACCTTATCTTGAATCAGTCTCCTCTTCTAACTTGCTAAAGCTCAGGCCATGCAGGCCTCCTTTCGTTCCTCACCCCAGGGCCCTTGCACATGCCGCTCCATCTACCTAGAACACTTCCTCCTCAATTGGCCTCTGAATTTCTGTTTAAATGCCTTTTCTTCACAAGGCCTGACTACCTTATCTAAAGCAGCTACCAATCTTTATTCTCTACTTCATCACTTTGTTGGTTTTCTTTCAACGTAAGCATTTATTTGCATGCTTGCTCAATGTGACTCTGCTGTTAAATTACAAGCTGTCTAAGGGTAGGGTCACATGTGTCTCATTCACTACTCCCAAAGGCTCCTACATGTCCCTTTTTTTCGGATCACCTCAAGTCTCCCACTTCCTGGGCCCCTCCCAGTCTGATGATCTATCCCCTAGTCCCATAGTTCCCTTCCCTATGCGGCTGCTTTCCCACTTGGTGGTACCCAACAACCGGGATCTCCCCACTTGGTAGCACCATCACTCCTGTCAGTTCTAGGTAGCGCCCCCTTCAGGTCTCACCACATTCCGGTCCCCCTCCTGCTCCACATTTGGTAGCTCCCGCCTCAGTCTCCTCACTCAGTAGCTCCCGCTCCATAAGCCACTTCTAGGCATTACCCCTCCTCCCAGAAGCCCCCTATGTCACCCCTCGGTAGCGCCATCCCGGGCCTCCTCACGCCCCGTCACTTGGTACTGCCTGCCCCGCGCCCAGGCTGCCGCTCCGCGTTGCCATGGTTCCGCGCGGCACCCCTTGGCCTGGGCCGCTGTCCACCCTCCTTCGCCCCGTCCGGGCCAGGCGCACCTTTGAAGTAGTCGTTGGCCTGCGTCTTGAGCTCTTCTGCCTGTTTCAGAGCGCCATCAGCCGGAGGCTCGTCCCGGGGGGGCTCGGCACACTCAGTCCGCTCGCCCTCCGCCATCGCCATGCCGCAAAGCGACCCCCACCCTGGCAACGGCCGCCAGCGGCACCCGGCCGAACCGTCGCGAAGGAGCGCCGAGTGACCGCCGCCGTTGCCGCGCAAGTGTCGTAAAGCGCGGGCCCGAAGGATCCCTTCACGCGCCTGCGCAAAGGCCCCTCTCTATAGAGCGCGGGGAAGACAAGGTGACTAGAGGGTCTCCAGGCAGCGCCTCTTATAAGAACCAACCAATAAGGAAAGACAAGGGGGCGCGCGGGGAAAAAAGGCTCGACGCGGCTTCTGCTTCCAGAGTTACCATGTTCCGAGGCCGCAAAAGTTTCTTGGGTTTTAAAGACCCCGCCCGCAGTCCTCTCAGGTTGGTACCGGCGGGGTTGCAGATGCCGCTGGAGGGTGGGGCCGCTGTGCAGGGCCGCACTGTGCTCCAGGGAGAGTGCGGAGCCCCAGCTCTAGCCTTGCTGCCAGTTTCCCGTGTGACCTTGAGCGACTCCTAACCACAGTCCAGCGCCTCAGTTACCGCTCTGAAAAATGGGCGGTTTCTCAAGCAAAGTAAAACCTCCCACCTTTCACGTTAGTGTTACTGTTATTCTCCGAAGGCACCCGGGATCCCCAGGTCCTGAGCAAGACGCAAGTTTGTTTGCACCATTTTCGTTCTGCTCTCAGAATTCAGCGTCCCAGGCCCTGCCAAACCTTCAGAGTGATTCTCTCGCTGGTTTGCCTGAATTTTCTGTTGCCTGGTTCGCAGCCTCAGCCCCCTGTGCTGCTTACATTCGGCCTCCCTCCTCCAAAGCACCTCCAGATGGCAGCTAGAGGGGACTTTGCGAAGCTCTGCAAGACTGGCTTGAACCCGCTAGCTTTCCATTGCTCCCCAGCGCCCTTAGGATCCAAACTGCTGATGACTTAGGAAACCCTGAATATTCACTCCAGCCTCAGGGAACTTTTTCAGACACCTCCCCGGCCACCGCCACCGCCACCGCCACCGCCACCCAGTTTGTACTGCCCTTCCCACTTCTCCAAGCCCTGGACCTCTACTTAGGCTAAACTGTAGGGCAAAGTCTTTTAAAACCCTGCAGAGTCCTTCCCTGGAAGCACACTCTACCCCACCACAAACTTCTCCCCCACCCCAGCCAACAGCCATCGTGGATGCTACTAGCCCGCCCATTTTACAGAGGGAGACCCAGAATTTGCATTCAACATACTTACACAAGGTCACAAGGGAAGGAGATGACAGGCAGGATTTGAATTTCTCACCTAATTCATGTGCTCTTAATTCCTATTTTACTATGTGCCAGAGCCTGCCCCTCTGGGTTAGTGACCTTTTTCTGCTTCTTTTGTTTGTTTGTTTGTTTGTTTTTTAAGGGAGTGGAATCTGGTCTGATGAACTTGAATCCAACTCAGCTCCACACACCCAGGGTCTGTGACCTTGGGCAAGTGATCACCCTGTCTGAGTCTGTTTTATCTGGTTTGCTTGGTGCTGTAACAGCAAGGGAGCTTCTGGTTGTTGTGAGACCTCATCCAACTGGGGCAAGCAAGGAGTGTCTTAAGCAAAATCTCAAGTATGAGTAGGACACGGGGCGAGGGGGGTGGGGGGATGCAGGTATTTA
>PVJX010044059.1:0-13327 GCA_004027295.1 Dolichotis patagonum
CCCAAACTTGAAAGGCTGACCATCTCCGCTGACCACAGAGCCTCACCCGCTGGCCATTCTGCTGGCCCTCAGCTGTGATGCTGACCTCCTTGAGCCACTGTTTTTCCAGAGGTGCTTAATGGATCACTTTCACCTTTTAAAATCTAACTACTTGGGGACAGAACTCAGAAATACACATGTTTAATAAGTTTCTCAAGTGTATTTAATCTAAAAGCCACATTGAACAGTTTCTCAAAACTGTCTCATGATTAAAAAAAAAAAGGATAACCTAGGCACTGGGTATAAAACAGTTTCCCAGAGTTCATCAGCTGGGGAGTCCGATTATAAAGAAGTAGACTTTGTTTTTGACAAGTATTTCAGGTAATTATAATAATCAAATTTGGAAAACTTGGCCCAGAGTATGAAGAAATACTTCAATATCAGTATCTTTATTACAATTTTATATTAGGTTAAATCTGAAAGAATGAAGCTAACGCATACCAAAGAAGTCATCCTCAGAAGACAAAATACAGTTTAACAAGGAGCCTTCTTTCGTTTCTTACATGCAAATATCGTAAGTGATAATAAACAGATTTTTAAAAAATACTTGAGTCCTTAAAACTACTGTTGGGAGAGATTTTTCTTCATCCTTTTAAAAATGAATTACTTCAATTCTTTATATTAAGCTTCAAAATTTAGCCTTGTAAATAGCATTTAATGGGAAAAACTGCGGGCAGGTATACTACCAATGTAAGTTTAAGCTGTGGCATTCATCTGTGAAACATATCCCACATACATATCGACTGTGGAAGTTTGTTTTATTCTAAATTAAATATTGCTGGCCCAGGTCTTGCTCATAATTTCAACACATCTTTCTTAAGTCCCTTATTTGAGATTTATTTTTAGTAGCACAAATAAATCATTTGTTCCCTAAAATAAGCACGGAGGGTGCATGCAGGGGTTTAAATTTGGGGTGTATAAATCCAGCCACCTGCTAGCCTTCCTCTTGCAAGCTGTTTAACAATAATAAAACTACAAAAAATTTCTAGTGTCATGTATTGCAATCATTCTGTATAAAATTTTTAAATATTGAGAAGTACAGCTAGAAATTGAAGGTGGAAAATGCTAAGCGATTATCCATTTGTGCACATAACTGTTTCAAACCTGTCTCTTTGGTAGGCTCAGTTTGGGCAACTTAAAAAACTAGTGATTTTTATAATCTTAACCTGAGACATGTTAAGGGCTTCAGAGCTGCAGGAAAAAGGTACTTGGTCTGGAAGAACTTAGACCTAAGTCAGAACATTGGCTGTCATTTACCACATGCATGACACTGGATAAATGACAAAACTTTTACATTTAAGTTGCCATTTAAAAAAAGCAGCTATTTCTACCATGATGTGGCCTATTACTACCATGAAAAATTGTTCTGTTTTAAAATAATAAATTATCTATGAAAATGCTCCATAAACCAGTATATCTTATCTTCCAACTCTGCCAGATTCAATACAATAATCTAACACAAAAACATTTTTTTACAGAATAGTTCCATCCTTTCTGTGTTTTACTCTATCGCACCAATCAAAACTTCTTCACCAGTATGTCTGGAAAATTCAGAAATTTTTAGGCCCATCTGGCCTTTGACACTATTCAATGCTAACACCAAATATAGGCTAAAGGACTGCATGCCTCAAAATGCAATAACACTTGCCCTGGCCAAGCCTCTAAAATACTCTCCATCTGAAACAACTCCTGCCATCACTATTCAAGGCTTCACCGTAGAAACAGACCCTAAACTAATAACTGTAACTATCCCTGGATCCAGAGAGCTGCTGCTACAAACTCTTCTTCCTCGCTTTCAATTGCCGCTGTAACAAATTACCATAAACAGTTACTTAAGACATTTACTGCCCAGCGCTGGGGCTCACACCTGTACTCCTAGCTAGCTGGAGGCAGAAGGAATGTGAGTTCGGGGGCCAGCCTGGACAACCTAGCAAGATCCTGTTTCAGAAGATAGAAGGTAGATAGACAGACAGACAGACAGACAGACAAGGCTGGGAGTGTAGCTCAGTGGTAGGCTGCTTGCCTGGCACGTGTGAGCTTCTGTGTCCCCCATACTCCCTCCACACACAGACATACACACACATACTTATTTTTTTTCACTCACGGAGGCTAGAAGTCATAATGATGCTTACTGAGTGTGTACTGGACTATGTTACTTTACCTTGTCCAGTTTCTGGAAGCCACTTGCATGCCTTGGCTCACTGTCCCTTCCTCCGTCTTTAAAGCCAGAAGCACAGCATCTTCGAGTCTGTCCTTTTGGGAGGCCACCATTCAGTCTCCCATGCCTGACCGATCAACTCTATCATCTGACACTATCTCACGTTCAGCTGCACAGTGTGAGCCTGTCTGCCTAGATCACCATTATATCTGCCCTCCTCAAAAAAAAGGATGCAGACATCTTTATTTTAAAGAAACTTATTGCCAGTCACTTGGAGGAGTTAATCAGGACTACGGAAGTACTAAATGAGGGACACTACAAAGAACTGCAAAACATTAAAAATCAAAGACCACAGTGGATGAAGAGTTTAGACTTTAAGGGCCACAGGACCTGAGTCACAGTCCTGTTACCATGAGACCTGAGACCTGAGTCCTGTTACCTGTAACATGAGTCCTGTTACCATGAGTCCTGAGACCAGCTTGTGACTGGTCTCAATTTTTTCATGATGGTTATTGTCACAGATTACCACAGCCAGACTTTAAAACTATTTCAGCCCAATCAGTCTCTTCTGGAAGAAGAGAAGTAGATAGTATTACCTCCAAGACTGAAAAGAAATGGTCAGGTTATGTGGTGAGGCTCCATCATGTCTTGGTTTGGGCATAGCCTCTGCAGAAATGCTGCCTGACCATTGGCATAAATTTTCAGTGTACATGAAGCACTAGAACAGTGCCTGGCACACAGGATGAAATAAGGAAACTCTGGTTTTGTTGTGATGATGAGAATTTCCACATAGTCATCCAAGAAATAATTATAATGGTTAATTTTAATGCGTCAACTTGACTGGACTAAAGGCTTCCCTTTGGGCTGGGACATCTGTCTTCTCTTACTCCTGGACATCAGATCCCCTGGTTCTCAAGCCTCTGAACTTCACTGCAGCCTCTCTTTCTTCTACCCCTACTCTCAGACCCTCGGACTGGGATTAAAAAATTGTAGATGACATATCATGGGACTTCTTGGTCTGCATAACCTTCAGAGCATAAGCCAATGTCCATAATAAAATATTTATGTATTATAGATGTATTGGCTGTTTCACCAGAGAACACTGATTAATAGCCAAGACAGAAGTAGACCTGATTATATTAACATATAAATACAGAGTAGGGATAATTACAATTTGGTTTATTTTATTTTATTTTAAAGAGAATAAAACCAAACAAAATAAAAACAGAATAAAGCCAATCAAAAAAAAAAAAAAAAACCAGAATGCAATACAGGACTTTGAAACAAGAGAATAGGAAATCAACAATGGTTACCATAATGCCTCCTGCTATCTCCAGAATTGATGCCCACACCATCAGACATGATAAAATCAAACAAAACAGAACAGAATAAAACCAATCAAAACAGGACACTGAAGAAAACAAAACAATAAAATGAAACAAAACAGTGAGAACAATACCAGATTTTAAAAACAAGACATAAGGAAATCCCCCCATATTTGCTATATTGAATATTGTTATCTGAAAACAAAAACAAACAAACAAAAAAGCAAAATCAGATATACCCACAGAATATAAAAATTTATTGCACTGGTCTATATATATCACAGGTTGCAATTAATTTAAATATCCAGCAATAGGAAACGGTTAAATGTACTGTATTTCCACCCTAATTTCCCTCCAGTATTTTCTAAGGCCTTTAAAGTCATCGGAGGACTTTCAGGAAGATGGTAAAGTGGCGAATGGCGGCAAAGCAAGCCGTCGGAGCTCCTGAGATGCTGGTAGCAACTTGGGGAAGAGGAGGGAAGTGGATCCCAGGACCCAGGAAGGACCTTAGGGGAGAATTGGAGCCCATGGGGTGAGCAAAGAGACAGACCTCAGTGCAGAAGAGGGAGATGGCAAACAGAGCTTTCTCCCTGACCCCTGGCTCTCAGATGGCTCAAATATACAGAAGCACAGTGATGGTGGCTGACTCAGAGGCCTCCACAGAGAAATGCACCAGTAGAACACAGCACTGGATGCTGTGGGCTGCAGTGGCTGAGTGATCCCAGTCCAAACATTCCCAAGAGAGGACGATTGGCCAGATGCCATTTTGGGAAGGGGCTAGCTGAACCTGAGACTCAGAGCAGCCATAGACTGGCTTCATCTCAGGGTTCCCCAGGTCAAGGTGAAGCATAACTATGGGACATGTCCAGGGTCAAGGAGCCAAGTTCAAACCAGCAAGACACACCCACAGTACTATGGGCTCAACAGTGCCAACAGTGGGCTCTGGTCCCAGCCTCACAACCAGCAGCCAGGATCAGCCTGAACTTCAGCAGAGCTGACAGTGCAGGCTGCTGGGATTATCCACCTCCCTGCCCTAACTCTGCTGCAGGTTTGCTGGGATTATCCACCACCTGTCCTAACTCTGCTGCAGGCTTGCTGGGATTATCCACCTCCCTGCCCTAACTCTGCTGCAGGTTTGCTGGGATTATTCATCTCCCTGCCCTAACTCTGCTGCAAACTTGCTGGGATCATCCAACATGGACCTGAGCTCTGTCTGTCTCCTTTGTCTGCCAGTGACAGCAGAGACACATCCTGCCTTCTCTTTTTGTTTGTTGTTGTTGTTGTTGTTTCTTATTTTTTCATGAGGGTAAACATTGTTTTCAGTTTGGTTTGGTTTGGTTTGGTTTGGTTTGCATTGGTTTTGCCCTTGTTTTTATTTCTTTCTCCTTTCTTTCCCTCCTGTTTCCTTCAGAAGTTACCCAACACTTGGATAATCTTCCTTTATCCTTTTCTGTCTTCCTTGCTTTGCTTTTAATCTCTTTCTCTTCCTCTACTTCTCTATTTTTTTCTCTTATCCCTTTTAAATTTTCTCCCTGAAGATAAAAATTGCTCTATTGAGAGGATACTTACTGTATTTAATTTTCTGATTGGTTTTAGATTTTGTTATGTGACTATAAATCTTGTTCCTATGGTTAAAGGTGGCAAATTAAGTTACCAAAGTCTGTCATTTTCTCTTTCTCCTCACTTCATTGGGCTTGGAATAGTAAATTCAAAACCTTGGTTGGCCTTTGAATGCTTGGTTCAGTTCCAAGATAGTGAAGATAAATACTTTACAGTTGAAAAGTGAGAACTACAAAAGAGAAACCACGTCTTCCTGTGAGCAAGTTCTGCCATGCTGATGGTAAGAGCTCAGTCAGAAGAGAAACCAGGCCTTCCTGTGAGCCTGCTGGTGTGTGAGGTGAAAAACCAGAGGAGCATCCCTTCCCCATCCCCTGCTGATTCTGAGGACTCAGGGTGAGATGACAGCAACTGAGGGGAAGGGAACAGCTTGATGCTTGTGTTTTTGACTGACTCTGCAGGCCTGGGGCTGGTGTTTGGACATCTACTTGGAGGATGGCAGTGTGCGCTGTGTCAACTATGGGGAATTTCCTCCTGTCTTGTTTTTGGAATCCAATGTTTTGTTCCATGTTACTGTTTTGATTTGTCCCTGCATCTGGTAACCTGAGCAACTATTTTGAAGATAACAATGTGCAATATTGTTCTCACTGTTTTGTTTTGTTCTGATTTATCATTTTGTTTTATTCAATGTTATGTTTTGATTGGTTTTATGCTGTTTTGTTCTGTTTCATTTTGCTATGTCTGATGGTGCAGACAACTACTGGGAAGATAGCAAGATACATTATGGGAGCCATTGTTGATTTCCTATTGTCCTGTTTTGAACTTCTGTACCACTTTCATTGCTTTGTTTTGATTGACTTTATTCTGTTTTGTTTTGTTGGGTTCTATTCTCTTTAAAATAAAATTTAAAAAAGAAAAGTAAGAGCTAAATAGTAAGATCCACTCAGGAGATACAAGGGGAGGAAAAGAGCTGACAGAGTCAATTTGAAGAAGGTAGCATTAAAAAAAAGTTATTTTCTAATTTTACCCCACTATGTTTAGCCATTCAATAAAGCATCAATCAATCAGTCATATAACTCTCCTAACATTTCCATGTGATTTAGATTTTTACTGTTTATCTAAATTTTCTCAAGAGGCTGGTCATGGTGGTGCACCATGTGATTCCAGCACTCGGGAGGCTGAGGCAAGAGGATTGCTGTGAGTTTGAGGTCAGCGTGGGCTACAAAACAAGTTCAAGGCCAGCCTGAGCTGCATAGCAAAACCCTATCTCGAAAAGGCCAAAAAAATTTCTTTCCTCAAGTGGATGTGTAATATGTAAAAATACAAGATAAAATAACTGATTTTAACAGAAAATTTGAAAACTAGAAGTTTTAGAAGAAAATTTGAATTACAAGTTACCCATTCCACCCATTCACATGGTAATATCATTGATATTTAGAGATTTCTTTTGGCATGCAAAAACTTTTTAATAAGATGAGATCCCAGTTGTTGATTCTGGGAAGTATTTCCCATACAGTTTGATCTTTGTTCAAGAACTCTCTGTCTACCCCTATGTCTTCAAAGTTTCTACCTACTTTGTCTTCCAGCAGATTTGGTGTTTCTATTTTAATATTTACATATTTGACCCACTTTGACTTTAGTTTAGTACATGGTGATAGGCATGGGTCTAGTTTTACTTTTTGGCGTAGGAAGGCCAGTTTTTCCAGCACCACTTATTAAAGAGACTGTCTTTCTTCCAGTGAACATGTTTGGCACCTCTGTCAAAGATAAGGTGGTTGAGTGTGCTTGTAGTTGTGGCTGTATCTTCTGATCTATTCCATGATCTACAAGTCTATTTTCTGCCAGTACCATACTGATTTTATCAGAGTAGCTTTATAGCATAATTCCAAGTCAGGGATTGATGCCTCCTGCCTTGCCTTTGTTGCATGGTATTGCCTTTGCTATTGTAGGTCTCTTCTGGTTCCAGATGAATTTTAGGAATGACTTTAGGCACACCTCACAGATCTAGAAAAGTCATTCTTACCAGCAGGAGCTTCTGTGAGGTATGCTAATTGGAATTGCATTAAATCTGTATAACAATTTTGGGAGAATGGCCATTTTCACAACATTTGTTCTTCCTATCCATGAACAAGGAAAGTCCTTCCATTTTCTGAACTCCTCCTGGACTTCTTTTTTCAGAGTACTACAATTTTCAATGTATAGATCTTTGCCCCACTTCCTTCCTCTCTCTTCAGGTTCTGACAGAGATTGGACCCAATAAGCAGGAGGGGTGAGAAGACGTGGCCTTTTTATTTACCTGGCTGAATGACTTGCTGTTTTGGCAACAATCAAATTCCAGTTTTCTCTCTTGGGCTGCAGGGCATTATTTCTAGCCTTTTTTAGAAACGCTTGTCTCCCTGGGTACCTTCATCTATACAATTCCTGACACTGACAATGTTCTCCAGTGGAGGAACCGTCTCCCCAGTCGCCCACAGCCCCTTTCTGCTGGTGCTCCTTCCCAGAGCAAGCAGGCCTAGGGTGAGATGCTTTCAAGGCCACTAAAACCCTCCTCGGTGGTTCTGCTCCTCCCAGAACTTACAAACATTTCTCCTCATCCCTCTCTACTGTTGTCTTCTCTCAAGTGGCCTCACAAATTCAAGGTTTTGTAAGCAAAGCACAATTACCAGTTTCCATGTACATTTGGCCCCAAAGTCCTAGGCACTGGTGAGCCCTGCCTTAGACGGCACACCACCCACACCTGGGCACTAATGTTCAGCAGACACACAGCGAGAGCAAAATGTGAGGCTCCTCTTCTTCCAGGGACCCCCCAGCCTCACCGGCCCAAGCTCCTATGCCACCCTTCACTGGGTTTGCAAAGAAGCTTCGAATGTCTGCCTGCTATGAGCTCCCTTCAAAGAATCCTTCTCTCTAATAAAGGGCTAGGTTTGACATAAGTAGGCTGCTGACGGTGGTAGATACCAGTTCTGCCTGGAAAGTATCTCACAGCAAGTCTGCTGGGATGTGCCCAGCACTTCTTTTGCAGTGAATGGAAACTTCCTGTCCTCTGCTGTCAGGTTCAGCAGAAAATTTTATAGTAACAGAAAAGTCTCATTTATTATATATATTTTTTTTCACCAAAAAGGAGGTTACATGTATAGATTAATAAGAATTAGCTCTCAAATACATTATTGGTCCGTTATGTCCTTGATATTGAGAAAAAAAACATATAGATGATGAAATCCTGATCCTTTACAAAAAAAAAAAAAAAAAACATGCAATCCAGCAGGGAATATAAGGGATGTGAACAAATAACTGTAATAAAAAGCATTTCAAACTCCACAATAGTGACAAAAACAAAGCATTACAGGAGACAAAGAAAGAGAAGATTGCTTCTGGGAGACAATGAACATCTATTAGGGAAAGTCAAACCTGCCAGCTGCTGAAGAATTGCTAAGATCCAAACAGTAGAAATGCAGGTGGGAGGAACACATAATCTAGAGACAGGGACCAAGGTGAGGAAAAGCACACAGACTGTGAAGGACTAACATTTCTTCAGGGAAAACTGAGTAGTCCGTCCAGTTTTCTAATAATCCAATGTTCTACAGAGAACTTGGCATCTTTGTGGCAGTAACAATCCAGACAGCCTAGAATATTAAGGATCTCTGTCCATGCATCGATATACTATTAGGGCTCTACGAAAACGTCTTAGGACTCAGAGGTAGCTAGGGAATTTTGACTATTCATCTGCAAGACAGGAAAAAAAAACCCACTAAACTGTGCAAGGGCTAAAGTAGCTGGGAGGCATGTAGAATGATCCCTACATGATCTAGGACAGAGGCAGGAGGAATGCAAAGAAACGCACCAGTTCGGGTCACAATCTATCTAGCAGTCAGTCCATCAATCACTCTGGTAACAATAGTCAAGTCTTGCTGAAGAAGCTTTGAGTAGACTGCTTGCTAGTGATGAAGGATTTGCACAGAGAATACAAATTCCCACTTCTTATCCCACGCAAGGCCAGGCTAATGCATTTTCCAAAAGGCTGCCTAGTGTCAAGGGTCCAGGCTGAGGACATAGAAAGAAGCAAAGTTAACTAGCTCATAAGGGAATTCAACTCACCACCAGAAGCAAAGGGTCACTCGTCAGGAGGTTTAAGCAGCTTGGCAGAAGAAAGAGATGGCAAACTGGTGAGTGTCTTGAAACTGCCTCTCTAATAAACCTGCCCACTGCAGCAAAACGTCACAATGCTCAGGGTAAGTTACAATCTGTATTCATTAAAAAAAAACAATAAATACAACTGTGGGTTGTGACTATTTGGACTTAGTGGGGCTAATTTGAAAATTATGCAGCATTCAACTTCTATGTTAGGTGCCCTAATAATGTATTAACCCATGACCATGAGTTCTTAACGTTCTACTTTCTTTGTTGCTATTATCATAAGAATACTAAGTTTAACAGCTACTAAGACTTTGAAGTACCCTAGACTTGGTCCAGCACCCTGTAGCTATCTTAATCTTTCACAGACTTCCCTTTGATGTCAGATGTAATTAATGAACAGATGTCTCAAGATTAGGTCCAAGGGGGAAATAATGAAAGGAGAAGACACTATCGCTGGCAAACGAAGGTCATCTTTATAGAAGCAGGAACACCAATTGGACAATACAGGTAGGAAAAAAATTCATGTGCCTTAGACGGTACTGTACTGCCACCTAGCGGCTTAACAACATGCTTGCAACATGCAACGCAAAAGTGAAAAGCAAAATGAAAAATAAAAAGTGTAACTATAATCCAGGTAAAACAGAAAATATGGGAAATGCTCAAATATTTTCAAATATCTCCCACCTCGACAGAAAATATGGGCCGTGGATTTAACTCAATGGCTCAAGCACTCAATGCCTGGTAAGTGTGAGGTCATGCATTTGATCCCTGGTACACACACACAGAAAGAAAAAACAGAAAAATATAAATGGTTTCTGAATTAAAAATAAGTGCAAGTGTTTTTTGAAATAAAATATGTGTATTTTCCCAGAGTTCTAAAATATATATGGGTGAATTAATAGCAAAACTTACAATATTTTCAAGATCTAGACCTACATAGGCAAAAAACGAAAACTGGGGAGACGAGGCAAACTCAGAAGAGTATCCGGGAAGGCAGGAGCCACTAATGAGTGGAGGAAAATAGCCCTGAGTTTTTATAGAGGCAAAATAATTTCCTCAATATTCAGTTCCAAGTACTAGGCTGTCAAATCATAAATAATTTGTACTTCTAACACCACTTACATAAAGAATCATTAATAGTACCTCATTTTAACACGAACTATATTTAGACCCCCTGCTCAACCCCACAAAAACAGTATTTCTAACTACTGAATTAGTTGGCAGAATCTAAGAGCCCCTGATTCTGCCTGTAGCCCGCTTAGAGCCCTGGGCTCTATTCTCCTGTTCTAGTTCCGGTGCCAAAACTGATAGAAAATCCAGGAATGCCAAAAGCAAGAGAGTGTCACTTGGATGTCATTTGCGGTCATTCGGAGCTCTGAAACGTGTAAGAGCTGCTCCAAATCCGCATGCCAGATCTGAAGGGACGTCTGCTGTCTCACAGCATTACTGAGGCTTCTGGGGACTCATCATCTTATAAATGCCTGGCAGTGGATTTCCTTTCTAACTTAATTCTCATCTCCCTGATGCCTCCTGAAACAAAACTCTCCCTTTTCACAATTTCTTCAAAATATGATCACTACAAGGACGAGGGAGAGTCGCACTTAATCAAAGGTTTGAGGAATAACGGACTACAGTAGTAATAAATGAACTTAAATAACTTAATCTGTTCTTCAAGTCCAAAATGAGGGGCACGTTTTGCAGTCCTTTGGAGTAGGCATACAAAGGAAAGGATAATCAACTAGCATCTTCCTGAATCTGCCTCCGCCTCCGTATAAATCTACCCACACTAGCAAAACATCAGTCAACTGCACTTCTAAATAACAGTTTTTGTTATAAAATTCAAATCAATTTCCTTCACTGTCCAAAAGGATAACTGCAATTGCCTCTCTCTTGCCTTCAATGACTCCATAGTACACTGGAAAAATATTCCCCTAGACCTCTACAGCGTCATACATGTTAATGCTATTGCAGTCCAATGAAGTGATTCAAAAAGTTGTATGCAACCAGCCTTTTTAAGATTTAATGTGAGATACAGTACTACATGTCTTTCTTTCTGTGCCTGACTTATTTCGCTTAACATAATTTCCTCTATGTCCACCTGTTGTCACAAGTGACAAGATTTCAGGTTTTGTATGGTTGAGTGGCATTCTGTTGTCTATATATACACAATTCCCTTTAATGAATTTGTCTGTTCACAGCCATTGGACAGTTGATATCATAGAAGTGGAGAGCAGAAAAGTGACTGGAGGGAGTATGGGGATATGAGAGCCGGTCAGTAAATTACAATGAGACAGGAAGAACAGCTTCTGTGTTCTCTGGCACAGCAGGGTAAATAGCAATAATAGTGCACTGCACATTTCAAAATCGCTTTCAAATATACTCACCATAAAAATTATAAAGTTTAAGATGATGTGTATGCTAATCACTCCAAGGTGTTCATTATGCAGTGGAAAACATGAATCAAAACATCACATTGGCAAGAAAAACTAGGATAGGGGAAAGGAGAAAAGGAAGAAGGGAAAAGATCATATGTGTGCAGGTATACATATATATGTGTGTATGTGTGTATATGGAGAGAGAGAGATAACTATACTACTAAGCTCTGTGAGTTCATCAAAAAGAACAGCTTGTGCTTTCATTGTTTGATCATCGTTTATGCCTCAATCTTGTAACTTGAACAATTACTTCTAAAATAACAATACGCAATATATTAACTAGAGTTGATTCCCTACTATAGTTTTAAATTCTGTATTATTTCTATCCTTTTTTGTTTTGCTTTTTAAAATAAAAAAATCACATTGTATATCATAACTAGGAATAACTATTAAGCATCAATCACAAAAAAGTGCATTTTTTAAAAGTTAAGCAGAAACTTAAACTACCAAGAGGCACGAAGGGTGGCAAAGCTGTTGGCTATGTAACCCCAAGCGCCTGGCTCGGGCTAGTTCTGGATAGTTCACACCTCTTCCTGTACACGGCCTTCACTCTGCTGTCTTTCTTACGTAACTCGTGTGGTCTGTCCTCTACCACCGCTGCAAAGCAGGGAGGTGTTTCCATGGTAACAGGTGCTCTGTTAAGCCTAAATTGATTATTCTAAGAATCAATTCTAAGATTAAGAAGTCAGAGTTTTTAAGGTAACACATAAGTAGTGAATGTTTTAAATTCTGCAAGCTCTTCAGGTTTACGTATATGTTCACATTTTCTGTTCAGGGCCTATGTACTGGTGACAAATCTCTAAGAGGACGTTTTTAGAGGAGGGAGGGGAGCGTGTTGCTATTTATTACAGCTTCAGCTTCAAGTTGTCACCTTTTTCTTCTTCCCCTTTTTTCTTTCTCCTTTTCGGGGGGGGGGGGTAAATATAACTCACCTGGTATTTAAATTACTTAATCAAATGTAAGCTTTCCTTTCATGATGTCAATTCTTAGCAAACAAAAGTAATCTTTAGACGGGAGGCAAGACAAGGTCTTTCGAATTCCAGCGAATTCTACATCTGGATTTGCCTTCACAGGATCAGCTGCTGCAGCAGCGTGAGCCCCAACTAGCACATTACCTCTCGGGCCCCATCGCGATGCTGTACAGCTCAAACTGACCCGGAGGCAACGGGATTAGTACCATGATGCAGCCTTTTACTAAAGGTCAGCTGAGGCACCAGCCCAGGCACGATGCTCTGCAAGGTACAGGCACTGTCCTCCAGGGTAGGTGCACACGGTTCAGCCAGCTGCTGCCCTCCACACGAAAGGCCCAAGAGGTGAATGCAGTGGGCCAGAACCAATGCACAGATGGGGTACTGGCCCCCGTCTCCCTTATTCTCAGTGACTGCACACACAGCATGTACGCCTCCCATCCCATCCACAAAGGCTATTTTGTTCAATGTTTTTGTTCTCGAAAGTTTTGCATTTCGGCTGGTATGCCCATCGCACGCCCAGCAAGCTGCAGCCAGGTCCCATGAAAACATAGACTATTGGACGGAAGACAAGATGGCGGACTGGTAGGTAGCAGGAGAGAGACCCTCTCTGAGAGAGACAGCTCAAATGCCAGAATAAAACACCCTGGAGAGACCCAAACAGAGAGAGATAGACTCTCACAACCCACGAAGAAACTAAAGTGCAAAAAA
>PVJX010044060.1:0-13362 GCA_004027295.1 Dolichotis patagonum
CACTATGCACTAAAGTACATTCAAAATGTATCAAAGATCTAAAAATTAAAACAGAAACACTAAAGCTGCTACAAGACAATGTAGGTGTAAATCTTAAAGACGTAAGGGTATGCTGAAAGTTCATGAACAAAAATCAAACTGCACAGGAAATACTTCCCAGAATTAACAACTGGAATCTCATCTTATTAAAAAGTTTTTGCATGTCAAAAGAAATCTCCAACAGAGCAAAAGGAAAATCCATGAATTGAGGAAAAAAATCTTAGGCAACCGTCCTTCAGACCAAGGACATCTATCTAGAACATATAAACAATTTAAAAAATCAGGTCTCCAAAATTCAAAGACCCAATCCTAAAATGGGCATCTGAGATGAATACACACTTCTCATATGAAGAAATACAAATGGCAAATTATTATATGAAAAAATGTTCCGCATCTTTGGTCATTAGAGAAATGCAAATTAAAATAACTCTGAGATTCCATCTCATTCCAAAAAAAAAAATGGCCAAGATCAAGAAATAACCAATAACAAATGCTGGGGGTGCTGTGGGGAAAAAGGAATCCTCCTCCACTGTTGGTGGCAAAGTAGACTGGTGCAACCACTGTGAAAATCAGTTTGGATGTTCCTCAAAAAACTAGGGTTAGATGTCTCATTCAACCCAGCTATCCCTCTTCTAGGCATTTTCCCAGAAGAACTGAAAGCATCATACCACAGTGATACATGTATACCCATGTCTATATCAGCACAGTTTGTAATAGCCAAACCTTGGAAACAACCCAAAAGCCCATCAATTGAGTAATGGATAAAAAAGATGTGGTATTTTAAATACAGTGGAGTACTACTCAGCTATGAAGATGGATTGCACTGAAGCTTTTATAGGTTAATGGATGCAACTTTAGAGCTTACTCATAAGTGAGATAAATCAAGCTAACATGTCCAAATATCATATTGTTTCTCTGTTTAAAAAATACATAAAATGAACTGAGTTGAACTAGCTGTTATTCTATAACAAACCACTCTTCCATTCTGTAAGAAATAACTGTTCTCAAATGAAAGGGAAATCTGAGTCGTAATTTATAATTATGTGCTATGTATGGTCATGTAAACTTTCTTGAAAAATTTTAACAAAGAGGTCATGTGCCTGCCTCCAACTTAATTTACTTCCATATTCTTCATGATAGAACATATGGCCAAGCCATATGTGCTAAAGAGGATTTGAAACTAGCTGGCTATCATCACAGGAATCTCACTAAAATGGAAGGTTGAATATCCAAATTGATTAACCTCTGCTTGCTCAGTTTGAGCAAGTGCTTTCTACTCTGTGTGTCTCAGCTTTTATATCTGTAAATGAAAGGCCGGGTTGAGTTATATACAAGCTTCCACTTATTTGAATGTATGTGCTTCTACTTTATATTCATCTGTCTATACTATTCTTCTGAGTTAATGGTGAATCTTGGAAGAATCTGTCTTTCCTGATAGAAAGTGAAACAATAAAACCAGTAAAGTGGTCAAATGCATAAATCTTGAATGCAAGAATAATATTTTTTACAGTTTCCTATATGTCTATAGAGAATAAAATAATAAACCTAAAAGTTATGTATAGTAGGCACAAAAAGCTCCTTCTGAATTATTCAATTACCACACTGCTGAATCCCTACCCTGCATCTAGTTTTCTTACTGCAAGAAAATTTCAAGCATCAGAGGACAGGCTGTACTGTATAGGTGAGATTTATTGATTCTTTCAAGTCTGAAATTCTAAGATATATCTTATAAGATATATAGAGTTTCTATCAATCAAGCTACAATTATACTGGAACAGTGGAAATATTTGGGAAGTCAATGGGTCAAAACTGTATTTTTTTTCTTTTGTTTAAGAATAAACAACAATAAAAAGGTAGAGACTATTAGCTGCTATATAACCCATTATCTCACTTTTCTTTGATAATCAGGCTAAAATCATCTACTTAATTTACTCTAAAACACACATAAATTACACTTAAATCTTACCTTAAAATATAAAAATACACCTTTTTAGCAAAAAAAGAAAAGAATGTGCTGCCAGAATTTACAAAAGTAAGTAGTTTGTTGAAAAACTTTTTTATGTTGACTACTAATTGAACCAATAACACAAAATATGTCTCCCAAAATCAATTTAATCAGAGGTTTCTTTCAAATTACTTTTGTTTTACTTAAAACTTGCAGTGAATTGTTCTATAGTTTGTACCAGAATTTTTAATTTTTATTACTGATTTAAAATTGAATTCACTTGTGAAATGGTAAACACTGTATGCTGCTATTTGTACTGTAAAATAACATCTATTTGGGGCTAGGCACAGAAGAAAAGAGATAGAGATAAATTCAGAGGTTGATAAAAATTTCCTCTGTCTCTCCTTCCCTCATTCCCTCCCTCTCTCTCTTCCTCCCTCTTTATATATTTTACATAATGGTGACTAGAAGACAAATACGGGCATGAACATTCAAAACACAACACTGCTAGTTTAATAACTGCCCCAATGGGCCAAAAACAAACACTGGAGGACAGATAGGCTCTTTAATAAATTGCACTAGAAAACCATCTGCCACATGCAGAATATCGAATCTAGGCCTATATCTCACTATGTACTAAATTAAAATCAAAATGGATCAAAGATCTAAACAACACAGAAATACCGAATCTGCTAAAAGATAAAATAGGCAAAACTTTTAAAGATAGAGGCAAAGACCTTCTGGACAGAACACCAATTGCATAAGAAATAATATCAAGAATCAACTGGATCATAGCAAATTAAAAATGATTCTGCACAGGAAAAGAAACAACCGAGTGAAGAGACAATCTACAGAGTGGGGAAAAATTTTGCCAACTATTCCTCTAAGAAGACTAATATCGAACATATATACAGAATAAAAAAATTATCCCCCCAATAAAACATCTAATCAAAAAATGCACAACTTAAGTGAATAGACTCTTCTCAGAAAAGCTTCAAAAGGCTCGCAAATGCCTCAAAAAGTGTTCAGTATCTCTGGCCAATAGAGAAATACAAATTGAAACAATGTTGAGATTCCATGTTACTCCAGAAAGAATGGCTATCATGAAATAATAAATACTGTCAAGGCTACGAGGAACAAGAACACTTCTATATTTTTGCTGTGAATGTAAACTGGTACAACCACTGAGGAAATCAGTGTGAAGATTTCTCAAAAACCTAAAAGTAGAAATACCATTCAATTCACCTATTTCCTTCTAGGTATCTTCCCAAAAGAGTTAAAGACATCATATTACAATGATACATGCAAACCCATGTTTATAGCAGCACAATTCTTAATACCTAGAGATGAGACTTGGAAGAGGCCTTTATGTCCATCAACAGATGAATGGATAAAGAACATATGGTATTTATACAAAATGATGTACCATTCTACCATAAAGAAAGATAAACATGAGTTGTTTGCAGGAAAATGGATCTGTAGGAAAATGAATGGCACCACATTGTTAATTGATAAAAATCATACATACAAGCTTTAACTTCATGTGATTTCTCTTACATGAGAAACTCACACTATAAATAAATTTATAGAGTAAAATGAAAGATAATAGGCAGCAGGGAAATATATCTTTCACAAAAGGGAAAGGGACCAAGAACTGGAGGGTAGGATGAGGGAGGGAAACAAAATAAGATGGAAAAAATAATTGAAACGTGCTATGCATATGCACCAACTCCCCATGAGGAATATAATCACTACATGTACTAAGAAAATAAAAGTTTAAAAAATTGTCCTAATGCCCTTTTTATTTTTGTCCTAATGCCTTTTACTAATTGACTTAAGTCTTGTCTTTTAGACTAGACACTGAACTCAAACTTATTCTCAGGGTCTCATTTCACTGGTGAACTCATTAAACCATGATTCTATCCACTAAGCAGATTGCACTTTCCATGAAGCATAATGGACTACATTGTCTTCTCTGGCTAAAACACAATGCATAGCAACATAACCTACCTAACTTAGAACTGAGACTATATTCAGCAAAGCCACAGCCAGGCACAATGTAGAGTATACAAGAGCAAATAATGCTACATATGACACCTCCACTTTTTAAACCATAACAAAGCCCCTCCTCTATTACATATCTATTTCTGATTTATCTGGATATCTTATCTTTGAATAATTCCCTCTACCTTCATTATTTCCACTCCCTTTCTTACCTTTCTATTTGAATTTGTGACAGCTTCAGTGAACCACTGTTAAACAGAGCTACTGATTGGTTTATATTGAATAACATAGCTCTAGAGAGTAAATTCTCTGAGGATGAGGATTTTACTCCATCATCATACATTTAGACTCTGAAGAAATGCTTGGTGAATAAGTTACCATCACATTTGTGCCAATATCACAAGAAGCTGGGCGCGGTGGCACACATTTGTAATTCCAGCACTCGAGAGGCTAAGGCACAGGTTCGAGGCAAGCCTGGGCTAAATAGTGAGGTCAAGGCCAGCCTGAACTACATAGTTAAATCCTGTCTCAAACCCCCAAAAAAGAAATCACAAGAATACTTAAATTTTACTCCAAGTGGAAATTTTTTTTTTAAAATAGGATGATGGTAGAATGGGGTCAGCTAATAATTTGGTTAGAGCCAAATAATTTTATATTAATAAATAATATTTGAATTCATGCCTCAAGGGTGCACAAATACCCTTTATTGTGTTTGTGTAACCTTAGCAAAAAGCCAAACAAAGCCAAAAATTAATGAGAATAAATCTAATTTGCTGGTATTGCAAAACCAGTAAGAGGTACATATTTAGGCAATTGATTTTCAGTACTTTTCATAGCACTTATTTCAATAACTTTATTCATCTTCATATGGAGAAGTGCTGGCCACTATCATACTTTACATCCATTATTTTGTTCAGTACTAGGGAGAATTCAAAGAGGTAATTACGGTTACTACCCACCATTTCAAAGATGATTAACCTGAGGCTCACAGGTGAAGCTATTTGTCCAAGGCCAACTGTGCTTGCATTGTTAACAAAAAGCAGTCAAGATTTCAAAATTCTTCTCCAGGCATTAAATGCCTGAAAAAGGCTGTTTTTCACCAAAATTATATGTGGTCTACAAAAACGATTTTTAGCCAAAATGAATACATGCCCAATTATAAAGTGGAACATGGACAATTCTATTTTTTCTTTTCCAACTAGGTTTGCTGAAATATATATCTAACCTACAAGCAGTGGTGGGAAACCTACGGCATGTGTACTGTTTTTCTTTTAAGACAAAATATCTTAATGTATGCATTGTTTTTTCTAAACTAAAACCTCAGAATTTGTGTTTAATTGCTACATTGACATTTTGCCATAAATAACTGGATTTTGGGTTGCAGATTGGGCTCTTGTCTCTAAAAGATTTAAAATCACTACCTAAAGGCAAAGGCTATCTACAATTTTGAGGCTATGTCTAGTGAAAAATTCCTCTGGAGGAAAGATGGAGTACCTATTTCCCTGCAAAGTATTTACTAGGACAGTGAACAGATAGTCTACAGGCCTCTATGAGCCAACTGTGGCATCACAACTTCCTGAAAAGCCTGCATGTATACTTATCAAGGGGCCTAAAGGTGGAGCAAGAAGGGAGCAAATAAGAAGAGAGCCCAGATTAATGAAAAAGTTCCAGAGGTTGACGTCTGATTACCTGAGAATCCCAGGATTACAACTGCTCTTGCTCTAAGTGCTTAATGAAATTTTGAACTTAGCTATATCCTCTGAAAAAGGAGGGAGGGCAAACTGAGATATCAGATTGGATCATGAGACTATAGGCAATGTTCAGGACCTGGGCCCACAAATTACAATGTAAAAGCCAAATTCAGCCTACTGCCTTTTCTGTACAGTTGTACTAGAACACAGCTACAACTGCTCTTTTCAGTGTTGTCTAGAGCTGCATCTGTAATGCAACAATAGAGTAGAGCAGTTGTGACACAGACCACATGGCTCACAAAGTCAGCAATATTTACTATCTGGCCACTACAAAGAAAAGTTTGTTGACTCTTGCTCAGGAAAAACACCAGAAGCTCTTCCTCCATTTCAGTGAAATGGCTTTCTGAACAAGTTTTAACTTGGAGCAAACCACTTCCTAGTTATGTAATTTGCGGCAAGTCATTTATCTCTCTATTCCTATCACTGTCAAATGGATGTGACACAGTCTTTAAAGCACAATATAAAACCTAGTTATTGTTTCAGTGCATAGCACAATGTTTGGCATATAGTACCAAGAGACAGGGAGAGTTAGAACTGCTCCTCCTATAAGATTTTCTACTTTTTATTGCAAATCAGGATCCACTTTATATCATGAATCACCTGAGAAAATATCTCCACATATAGTTTTTCAGGTGAGAGTACTATAGCCAGGAACCAACCAGTTTCTCTAGAGAAATGCCCTGTAATGTTGTGCTGCTCACTAACCCATGAATGTTTAAAATGAATACACTGAAATCATGTGGCATGATAATCTAACTATTCATTTGATTAGCTTCTTACAGTTTGGGAGAATGGAGTACACAGTCTAAACACACTAAGAAAGGCAAAATTCTTAAAGCATACCATATCCTTAAAGTATTCTTTCTACTGAATTGCTTATGGAAGCCAAGGTGGATTTTTTAAAACCAGGCATTCATAACTAGGCTTAGAGGTGCCAATTTGATCCAGCTATTCGCCTTCTGGGTATTTTCCCAGAAGAATTAAAAACATGACACCACAGTGATATATATGAACCCATATTTATAGCAACATGATTTGTAATAGTTAAATCTTGGAAACAACCCAAAATCCCATCAACCAAGGAGTTGATAAAAAAAAGGTTTGGTATTTTTACACAATGGAATAACACTCAGCTATAAAGAATGATTAAACTTGAGACTTTTATAAGTAAATGAATACAACTTGAGATAATACAGATAAGTGAAATAAACCAAATGCACATGTGTAAACATCATATTGTCTCCCTTCTGTAAAAAGTTGAAAGAGTAAATGAGATCCAAAGTGTACAATAGAAAAAGAAACTGGGATGGGAGAAAGGAGCAAAGAAAGAAAAAGATATATATATATATAATAAAATATAAATATATATAATAGTTAAGAAAGTTATACTACTAATTTCCATTAGTTCACTGAAAAGAATATTTGTGTCTATATTGTTTGATCAATTTTTCATGCCTATATCTTGTAAAATGAGCAACTACGTTGAAGATAACAATACACAATGTATTAATCATTGCTACTCTGCTACTATCTTGTTTTGAAAATCTGTATCATTGTCTTTATTGTTTTTTCTCTTTAAAATAAAAAAATCAGATATTCAAAATAAACACCAATAAGATTTTTAATCTCAACTGCTTTGTGGAAAATAGGTTTTTCAGATGCTTTTTACCAATGCAGTAGCTTAATTTAAAAATAAAAGTGAATTACAAAGTATATAAGTACATTATCTCATAGGATACACAAACAAAATAAGTAGGGTCACTAAAAGAAATCCTCTTCCTGATAGAAAAGAGATTTTCACACTGTTTCATAGATTTATTAGCTTTTCATGTTTCAGAATTCTTTACAATCCTGTAATTCAATCCATTATTTTCCAAATGAAGATAGTGAGGTTCATACACATGTTAAATGATTTGATGTTAGTGGTACACTTGAGACATTATTCTAGATTTCCAGAATTTTGCTATATCTAGGTTTCTAAATCTCCATGTTGTTGACATTTTGGGTCAGATAATGCTTTGAGTGGGGCCTGTCTTGTACATTGTAGGAGTTTACCAGCAATCTTGGCCTCTACCCTCTGAAGGACAGACTGTTTCTACTCCATGCCCAAGTCTTGACAAAAATGTGTCTTTCTACAACTAGGGAGGAAAAATTTAATGGAGTTAAGAACCACTGAGCTAGAGTATTCTAGTAGTAACCTAAAAGAGTGTTTTAGTTCTTTAAAATGTTAGAAAAATAAGACATCTAAAAAACAAAAACAAAAAGAAACAAAGAAACAAAAAATAGAGTACCAAAAGCAAAACAAGGATACTGAAGGCTCTCTGATCCTTAGGATTAGTATAGCACAAGGTAAGGTTAAGATTTTGTCAACAATAATTAGTATAAATATAAGATTTTGCTTCTTGAATTAACCAAAGAGATAAAACAGTCATTTCTCTGCTATTGCCAAATTAGAAATTGCACAACCCACAAAAGCAAAGAAAATCTTTCCAATAAATTTTGTGAATTTCTTGAGTAACATAAAAAATAATAAAGAGAAAAAAATCATTTGGATTTTAAAATTGTCACTGACATTAGAAGTATAAAGACAATTTTATAAAACTAGGATAGGCTCAAAACTATAAAATGATATGACTATCACAAAAACCTCCTATAATTAGTTGATAAAGGCTTTACTTTGTTTAATCCTCAGTCTCACCTACTATACCTAGTGAGTTAATAGTAGTAATTTCACTTAGGATTATTACTTAAAACAAGAACAGAAAACAATGATGAAAAATGGTGTCAAGTGCAATCAATTCATTTTGCAATCTCTCAAGAATGAAAAATGTACCAAAGGAATCAATCGTATTTTCTTATACAAGTTCAAGAATTATGTATTTCTTATCCAACAGAAATACTCCTAAAAAGGTACAAGTATCTAAACATATATAAATCAAACCATACTTACATTTTATTCAAAGGTCATCATCCTATTTAAAATGGCTCTTATTCAAAAAAAATTTCAGGAAGTAAAAATAAGGATAATGGCTCCCAAATTAATCCTTTTACAAAAATGAGTTGTTCTACATGATGTTTGCATAGCATGTGAAATATTTATGGAGTTTGTATTATCTATCAGTTAACCCTGGTCTTTGACAGCATCAACTCAAAGCACAGCCAATAGTTGGTGGTCACAGAGAGTCACATACCCACATAAATCTAAATTAGTTCAACTGAATATAAAATCAAACTGTAATGTTTTTTTTAATTAATAAACCTACAGTCAGTTAAACAGAACAGTACAGTATCTTGTAGACTATGCATAAGCAAAACACCATCTTGATCACCTTAGTTTCCTATTTGGAATTTTTTAAGTTCAGCATGCATTCCCTAGCTTGATTATTTATGTCTCTTCACACATCCTGTCTGTAAAGAAACATCCCTTGAGTGAAGAATTTACTCTCACTAAGCTTTCTTCTACATCTCTCTTCTTTGGATATTTAAGGAAATGTATGCATTGATTGTTAAACAAGTAAATTATTTTACAAGCTGTTTCAGCAGTGGGACTAAAGGAAGTGGCAATGACAAGTCAGAGAAAAACTAGAGAATGGAACTTCAATACTGCCCTTTCATCCTACAGTTTTCATCTTTTGGTTCTTCCCTAGGAATGCTATTAAGTCCCTTGGAGAACTTTACGTTTAGTTAATCAATTCTAAGCAATGTTTTCCTTGGCCAGTTTCACTTAATAGAAATATAACTTCCAAGGATTTGTCTCCAGGGAGAACCTTGTTGGGCTTTCCTGGGGGTGCAGAGGGGCAGGATACGCACCAACTAGTGCAACCAAGCCTATTTTAATGGATTCAGCTTTCATTTGCCATGGGAGTGTGATAGAAGAACTAAGCTTGCTGCATTTGGAATTGAAAGAAGTACCTCATTAAAAAACATTAAGAAGTCAAAATCTCCAGTTTGTTTCCCACTCTCTCTAAACTTAGCCTATATTTTTATGTTTTCTGTCACTTTGTTTTTTACTCAACTTTGCATGGACAGGTACTCTGGTCCCATTCTACCCATCCACTCAGTCAGCAAAATTTCCTACCAATCCATTTTGTACTGACTGATGTTCACTGTAATAAAATGAGAGGTTATTTTCCAGGCCAAAATTCTGATGTTAGTGGCATGTTTGCTTTTTACCCACAGCTTTGACATTTTTCCCCTCAGGCTAATTTCTTTCAAGCCTCGTGCATGTACACATGGCTAACTTAAAAGTTTAATCTGATACCTGGAAAAAAACTCAATATAAAATGCAAAAGCAGGAGGAAAATCCTGAGATAAGTGTGAGGTTGCAGAAACAAAAAATCAAAGGTCATACTGACCATTACAGGTTTATTGTTACCCTAAGTAAAAACAGTGTTCACAGTGAGCCAATTTCCTGTCATTTGCATTTTACTATTTATTTGAACAATGGTTAGATACTAGCACTTAATGGAGAAGTACTATCTCTGATTGTACTTTAAGAAACATTATCAATGCTGATGAGCTCCAGATTTCTGCTGTCTTATAAGATGATTTTTTTTACTTGGAACAGTCTGAAAAAGGGAGAGGGGCCTAATTTACAAACTCTTGAAGTGGAAAAAGGCCTTAAGAAGTCATCCAGTACATCTTTCTGTCCAGAGTCAAATCTAAATCATTGATGATGTACAAAAGGAAAAAAATGGAAGTGCTGGAAGAATAGAAGCTTAAAAGAAAAGAGTAATAGCTTTTAAGATAATATTTTATCATTTTAAAAATGCTTCCCCATCCTTTATCTAACTCAATTCTCCCTCTAATGAGATAGTTATTTTTATAAACCACAGAGAGGTCATAATAATTGTCAATTATTTCTGTATTACAAATGAAGAAAAGCAAAGTTTAAAAAGGTTAAATCACAAGTTTTGAGTTCATTAAATGGTATAGCCAGACCTTGATTGCAAGTCTTCAAATGAAAGAGCCTGAGCAATTGCTATTACAGCAAATAACAAGTCTTTGCCAGTGATATATGTGACAATTCAAGGTTTTACTTTGACATCTTAGTTTTTCTTTCTGCTTAACCCTGAGAAAAATGCATTCACCTCCCCCAGCTCAACCTAGTTCTCAAGGTCTCGAAATTTTTTATAGCCTAAACTAAACCCTTGGCTCTGTAACTGGTCTGGTTTGACCAATGATGAGGCTCTTGTTGATCACTGTGCACCTAGAAAGATGAAGAAAATAAACCAGAAGGAAAGTTAATAGAAAAGAATTTGAATAGCTTAGACTCTAGCTTTAAAAAAACCTCATGAACTAACTTCAGAGGAGGAAAAAAGCCTTCAAATCCCAAGTTTCTCTTTCAAAAATACTAAACTTTGCTGACATGGTAGCACTTGCTTATAATCTCAGCACTTAAGAAGCTGAGACAGGAGGATTGCTGTGAGTTCAAGGTCATCCTAGGCTATACAGTAAGTTTGATGTCAATTGGAACTATACATAGTGAAACCCTGTCTCAAGAAACAAAAATAAATACATACACAAATAAAAATACCAAACTTCAAATGAAAATGGCAATCAGATGTGTTCTCAGTTTCTCTGCTAAAATATCAGTCACTCAGGAAGAGCCAGGCATGCCTGAGAATATATACAGATCCTCACCCTCCAGAGACTCATGAGGCTCCACCCTTCCACAGTTTAAGGAAGGGAAGAAAAAGAAAAAAACAAAAGCAAAAAACCAGACTGCTGGTATCCCACCTACCTGCACAGCACACATGGAGCCTATGTTATTTTAAGCCTCTGTTGAGCATTATTTTAATTCTTTTTTTTTTTTTTTTGCAGAATGCAAGCAGTGATCTGGGAGGTGAGTGGGGAAGAATTAATCTATTCTACTGTTCTCAGGCTGAGTCTGCCCTCAAATTGTGTATAAATGACAAATTTGCCTCTGTGGGACAGTGAGTGCAACAGGAAAGAAGATTTATGGCAATAAGGACAAGAATTGATGCAAGTCTAGTCTCAAATTAATGCCAATTATAAGATCCAGGTAAGGGGTTTAGATTTCATTTAGGCATGTATACACTCTTTGAGACACCTTAGACTAAAGTTTTCTGTCAAAGACACAGAAATGAAGACAAGATAACCTACAAAGAGTGGATCAGATGATCACAAGCAACAAAGGAGATAACATATCAGCAATGAAGTTCTTAAATGCTTGGGCATTTATAAATTAACATTTTAATTTAATAAATGTTTTTAGAGAACTTATCTAAGTAGAATTGTAAAGACAAGTTTGGGCACGCAGTTATATATATATATATATATATATATATATATATATATATATATATGCTGAGTTCTACTGGTAGGTGCTATTGTAGTTTCACTTTCAAAAGTTTTCTTGATAGGAAAGTAATAGTATGATGGTAATGAGTGAAAAAGAATCATCCTAAAATGACACACTGTCTACTCCTTGACTTATCTCTACCTGAAAACACACTCAGGGTGGAAAAGGTAAAAGAAGGAGAAAGAAAGCTAGAAAGGAAGCTAAAAAGAAGTGAAAAGTAAAAACCAATTGTGAGGCCAAGGCTACTTAGTCAATGTCTAGGGGTATCACCCTGATATCAGCTTGACAGCATCACATTCCACTTTTTAATAGCAGAAATTTTCCTGTGCTGGTTATTCAGGAAAATTTTGAAAACCCCAATGACGTTTTTATAAAGAGTATGTGAGGAAATTGCCAGCTAACATTGCTTGCCTCTCTTGCTCTTCTAACAAAAACAAACTTGATGATTCCAGGCTGGATATGACTAATTTTGAAGTGTTCAGTGGCAGCTGCTGTACTGGCCTGTGTGGTCTCAGCACTTGTCACACTGACTTGTAAAGTGCTTTGGGATACCTGGAGGACAGAATGCACTACCAACCACTAGTTCTAGTCTTTATAAAGTGCAATGAGTTTAAATTACTGCCTTCTAATCAATGTGGGAACAAAAGCTGCTTGGGAAATCTGCTCCCTGGACAAGTCTGAGCCCTGTCTTTTTAGCTTTGAGATGGATTTGGGTACAGGAAGCAGCACAATACATGATGCAGGTGTAGGTTACAAGATTTGGAATGTATCTTCATGTTCAGAGTGTGCAAAAAGCAATTGAGCCAGCCAAGAGATTAATCAACAGCCTCTGATTTGACACAGAACATACTGTACCTGTGCATTTTAGAAGCTCCCAGAATTGGGAGGGTGGGATAGAACAGAGGGGCCCTCAAAAGAAAAAATACAACCAATATTTGTAGGACTGTGCACCTCAAGCATGGAACAGAGGCAGACTTCTACTGTCTTGGGAGGACATGATTAAAGTTGGAGGAAAGAGAGAAGTAATACTTGCTGAGAGGCTTCTGTATGTCTGGTGCTAGATCTCATTTTCATTCTCACAACAAGCAGGAAAATTGCATTTTGAAATTCTACTTCAAGAGATAAAACAAGTTCAGAGAAGTTAAATTATTTGCAATGGTCACACTGTGAGCGACTATAGCTCAAACGTAACCAGTTTCAAAGTCATTTCTCCCCACTCTCATCTATTTAACAGAGGCAGCTTTTATTTTTCATAAGAATTCTAGTAGAATTCGCTAATATGCACAATGTGGTGATGA
>PVJX010044061.1:0-13432 GCA_004027295.1 Dolichotis patagonum
TGGTCAGCTATCCCAAAAATAAGAGGACATATTATGGTAATCATCCCTAATTTTCCTATCAACTTAATCTGAAGCCCTTTATAACTTATACTGTCTTATTATGACTGATCTTATTTGAATCTGGTTTGTTAGATTGCTACTTTGTATTGACTGATTTTATTTAAATCTGTTATGATGGATAGCATCAAGTCTAAGAGTACAGGCAACTACACTGAAGATGACAAGATTCACTAAGATACTCACTCTGGTTTGATTATTACTTGCTTTTGAAGTCTTATAATATCTCCAATGCTTTGTTTTTATTAATGTTGTTATATACTGCTGAGACACCATGGTAACTGTTGTAGATCACCTTGTATTGCAGTTTTATGTGACTTTTCTGCCTCATGATTTTCTAGGAATTGTTTTTGTTTTATCTTGCTTTGTTTTGTTTTTCCTGCTAATACAGAAATGATAGATATACAAGTAGAGACTCATGCATGTGTAGAGCTTATAAACAGTTTACGAGAACCAACGATATAACACAAGTTGAAATGAACAACTACTTTTAAGAAAAAGAAACACTACAATACCCAGTGCTGATTCCATAATGTCATGATGTGAAGTCCAGCAAAACTATCACTTTTTGTTCAAAGTGATCTTAGCTTGCTTTGCCTTGTTTAAGTTCAACACACATGAAGGTATGGACAGCTGTTTTGAGGAGAATGCGAGACACTATGACAGCCATTGTTGGCTTCCCTAATGTCTGGTCTTGAAGACCTGAAATGCCCTCCTCATCCTGCTCAGATCAATTCCATACTAGGTTGTTTCATGTGAATTCCCTATATGTGACAATATGGACAACTATTTGGAAGAAAACAAGAGTCAATATAATAGAGGGTGAATATTTCCAGTTGTCTAGTTTTGAATTTTTTGTCTCTTACATTGCTTTCTTGTGATCCACTTTGCTCTGTTTTCTTGTGTTTAATTCTACCCTTTTGATATAATTGCATGTATATTCGCATGGGTATGATGGATGACCATATTGCTGTTTTTGTCAGATCGTTGAGCAGAACTGTTAACAGTCTCACTGTTTGAATGTCTACTTTACATGTTTTAACTTTGTAAATTGAAGAACTGTTTCCAAGAAGTCAGCATGTAATTTGTCAAGCAATAATTTCTTAGGTTTTTGTTGTTGTTGTTCTTTTCCATTTTTTCCTTGGAATACTGTATTGTTGCTACCCTCTATTCTGTTGTGTGTTGTTTTGTTTTTTTCTCTTTAAATAAAATTATTTAAAAAAAGAAATATTTTTTCAAATGGAAATAATCTATTTTCCATGAAAAAGTGGGTAAATCATAACTCATCTAGATTCTGGAATACCTCTGACTCTAGAAAGATGTTTATGAAAATAGTATAAAATATCAAAAATTTCTGATGAACCAATAATCAGAAGCAAAGTACAAATCAGTTTTTAAAGACAGTAGCAGTAAGAAATGTTTGTTACAGAAAATAATGGTAGTAACAACAGTTTGCATTTGGAAAGTTTTATTTTTTATTTATGAATTTATAATAATGTGGTAAATGAAAATTCATTATTTTTAGAAACTATTTAAAAAGCTTGCTTTAAATGTTATACTGATATGATCATATGGCCCCTGGCTTATGATGGCTCACCTTACGCTTTTCTTTGCACTTTATGAAGGTATGAAAATGATTCCTATTCAGTGGAAACACTGAATTTTGGTCTCTTGTCAGCCGCAGTGTGTGGTGCCATACGGTTCTGCCGCTGGGTGGCAGCAGCGAGCTGCCGCTCCCGGGCAGCCTGGCTGCCACAAGGGTTCCTGAAATCTACCACATGGTGCTGCACTGCTGAGCAATGAGGTTTCGTAGGTTATGTGTGTTGAATGCATTTTTAACTTACGATATTTTGAACTACCATGAAATTAGCAGGACATAACTCCATCATAAATCAAGGAGCACCTGGATTAATTTAACACAAATGCCCTGGAATAAACGCTGGGTTATGAGAATAAAAGCATTTTATCATCCCATCATTTTCAAAATCCTTATGCAAATTAGCAAATCAGTTTAAAGGATGCAAGTAAACATTAAGTAAGCCAACTAGGAACCTGTTTATATTTCCAAGTGTGGATGTTTATGTCCGTGAGATTTGGAGGGGGAGGTGTCTGGTGTTTCCAGGCACAATGAGCTGTTTATTCTCTCACCCAGTGACCTAGAGAGAAGAGAGCAGTGTGGAAGGTTTAACCCAACCCAGGTAACCAGCCCCCAGAATGTCCACTGGCCTGCCCTGCCCCTGGGCTCCTCCGGTGCCCTCCTCCCAAGGTCTCGCAGGTGCAGTGCCGGACCTGTGGGTTGACGGACCTGTGGGTGGGCGGTACTCTGGCCTCCTCCAAGCCAGGGCTGATGGCTTTGCTGTTTCTTCACCCGACTGCTGTCTCCAGGCCTCCGCCTGACAGCTCTCTGATTCATTTGAGCTTCATCACAGACACTGGTTTTTCCTAGAGGCCTTTCTGGACTTCTTCCCCACCCCATCCCAGTCCCAGTTACTGTTTTCTAGTATCACTTATCACTTTCTGAAATTATTTCATGCACTTATCAATCAACTTGCTCATCTCTTCCCAGTACCTTTCCATCCACTCTGCCATCTCCATGTAAGTTCCAAGAAGGCAGGGATGTGTTTGTGCGTTCGTGTTTCTCCACCACATGCCACACAGTAGACCTTTGACAAAGGGGCACAAGCTCCTGTTTTCATTTGATTTCACAGAGCTCTGCCATTAGTTCACATATTGCCTATAGTCTGCTGAACACTGGACTAGAATCAGGGGCTCCCACCTCAGATCTAGTTAGGTCTCACAGCACGGTCCTGCTTCTGGAGGTTGCAAAACCTGGCATGGAGCTGGGTGGGGGAACATTTTTTACATTTGGAGGGAAAGGAGTCAAAGCTAGGTGGTATCAATGAAATACAATTTCCAATAGATCTCAGTATTCTGAGTTACTTTGAATTTAGTTCATCTGCATATGAGTTCCACTCAGAAAGTTCAGTTCAACAGGCCTGTCCTGGGCATCTACTGGGACATGATCTTCCTTGTTTATAATTAGGTTGATGCTGAAAATGTTTAACCACAGGTGTTGTGAGAGAACTGACCAATTAGAATGAATAAGTGAGGCAGGTGGTGGGGACAGGTCAGTGTGCACAAGTGCAAGCCAGCTCCGCGATGCACTGCTGGTTCAAGCTGTCAAAAGCTGCAGGCATGAACGGAACGCTGAAGCGGAGTTGTAATTGTACGTGTGCTGCAGTTTTGACACACTCCTGAGAGCCCCGTTAAAAGCATCTCCACACACCTTTCACGAATGCTGGGAATTCTCTCACTAGAAATCCATTTTTATAACTTAAGGGCCAAAAAAACATTGGGAATCACTTCAAGTCATGTAATCTTTACAAAAAATTCCAATATGAATTATTTGTATTATCCTTATTTATTAGTCATGCAATACATGCACCTAATATGTACCAGACACCAATCTTGTATGGCACCACCAACTGGACTGCAGGGAACTTACAAAAATGACTTAAAAATAATCACAGATTTTTGCTTATTTTCTTATTATGCCCTTTTAGGTGTTCTTTGTCAGGAGGAGAAAGGGGGAATGGGGCAAAGATTCACAAACCTGTGCGAGGTGGAAGTTGTTCCTCCAGGTCCTGGGGGTGGCTGCAAAGAGGGTGGGGGCTGCAGAGGAAAACTTCAAAGCCGTGAGAAGGAGGACAGCAAGGCCAGATGCTGGGAGCACCTTCATCTCCTCGGGGTGGCTGGGTAATTATAGCAGCCGGGGGGATGGCAGACAGTGCACATTTGCACTCCGACCCTGAGCTCCTTTTATAGAGTCAGACAGGTCTGGGTCCTCCAAGCAAGGATGATTCATGTCTCAAATGGTAATTATACAGCTTGTTTCTCTCCCTGATGAGGGGGTAACATGACCATACACAGGAGTCAGGGGAAGCTTCTTTCTTTGTGATTTACCAAGTCACAAAAGAGGAGAAGCAGTTGTTTTTATGAAGTTTGTTAGCTACTTACACAAATTGGGGGGAACTTGATTGATTTGAACCCAGCTCAACCAAAACCTTTGATTAGCCTCAATTGGGGGGCCTGTTTCCATTTTGATTACAGAACTTACACAAATTGGGGGGAACTTGATTGATTTGAACCCAACTCAACCAAAACCTTTGATTAGCCTCAATTGGGGGGCCTGTTTCCATTTTGATTACAGAAAAGGCAAATGATTAGAATACAATTGGATAAGAATATAATCGAGTACCGTAATCCTGAGGTTCCCCGCATTCAGCCCACTCACCTGTCTTCTGGATCCACTTTGACATTTCTCAGGCACAAATGCTGTTGATAATGACGGCTGTCAGACACCAGATCCTGAATCATCAAGGTACCATTATGCTGTACAGTGCTGACATAGGGCAGAACGTGAACTGGTAATTGTTAGAAAGCTTTTGAATGAGTTAAAACAAGTTACATTTTAGTTAATCAGAACATTAAACGGAACTCCCCATTCTTTGTGCACTCTGGTTAATGGGAAAATGAAAATAAGATAAATAAGGATAATACAAATATTCACATTGATATTTTTGTAAAGATTACATGACTCAAGGTTATTCCAAGTGTTTTTGTTTCCTAACTGTGAATAAAATGGCTTTTGATCTAAAGACAGCATAGAGAAATCCTGCTGCATCATGGGAAAAGCTCTTTGGAGTTAGGAAAACAGAGATTAAATTTTAAAATATTTCCTATTGGTAAAATTATTTAATCGTTGTGAGGATCAGTTTTTTTAAAGTCTGCTCGTGAAAATACTGCTCTGTATAATCATCTCAATTTGATGGGGTAGCATAACATACAGCATGGTGTCTGCCAGGACCACTGGCATCCATTATTCCTGGGTTCTGCAAAACTTGCTGATACCAAGATGAAGTCACTTTTGTGTGACCCAGACAAATTTAGAACCAGGAAAGCATGAAGAATGAGAACTCAAGTTTTGCCTGTGTAAGTGCAAGAATTATCTTAGGAATTTTTTTAAAACCCCACCTGAAAGTCCTTCACACCATTTATGCCTTGCACACTTCAGAAATATGCACAGATTTCTTTATTTTCTTTATTTATGTCAAATAATTTAATATTACAATGGTTTAGATAACATAGTTTCCCAGAAGAACCTCCAGTGATGATCTGACGCCAATTCCTATCTCTGGTCACCAAGACCAGCGGACGTGAAACCAAGTGACTTAGGTGAAGTTCTCCCTTTTGCTGATAGAAGCTTTCCTTGTCCTCTCTGGACATATGGTGCTTATGGCTTGCTTCCGTTGGATTATAATCCTTCACTCATTCTCAAGTACATTCTTTATACTTGGGGAAATGTTTCCTCTGGTATTTTATTTTGGCTTCGACAGTTCACATCTTAACTGTGACAACTGTGTATGACTGTGAACAGGTTGATTATACTCTCCAAGCTGTACCACTTTTATCTTTAAAATTCTAGCCTCTGGGGGGCTGAGACAGGACGATAAGTTTGAGCCCAGCCTGAGCAACTTAGCAGATCAGTGACAGTTTTTCTCAAAACAAACAAACACACAAACAAACAAATGAACCAACAGCTAGGGTTGTAGCTCAGAGCAAAGGGCCTGGATTCAATCCTCATTACTGCCAAAAGAAATTAAAAAAGAAAGGAAGAAAGAAGAAGTCATATAACAAAGCTGCTACCAAGGTACTCAGTAGATATTACCTTTTATAAAATAATCTTCAGTGTTTTGGTGTCCGGCACCTGGTTGGCTGTTACTGTAATAAATGTTTTGAGTGGATTAATGGATGAGCGCGTCAGTGATTCTCGTGGTTTGTGGGTCAGCACCAGCACCTTGGCACTTGTAGCAAAGTTAGATTTTCAGGACACATGAGGCTCACTGAATCAGAAACTCTGAGAACAAACCCGAGTAATGTGCTCTTCTTGAGACCTGCTGTTGCACTAGACCCCACAGACCAGCTCCAATTCCACCAGTCTCTTGTCCGTGCAGGAAAATGTAGGAGAATACAACTGAGGCAGAAAGGGAGAGACAGCTACAAACCTAACTTTAAATCTCACCTAAATGTGAAGGTAAATCACTTCCAAGGCTCATCAATTATTTGTAACAGATTTCACAAAGAACTTTCAAATACTGGGTTATATCTCCACTGAAAACTACAGCCCTAGACGGCAAGAATGTACTGAATACTTTCTGGGACTGCCGTGTTCTTCCCACTTTTTAGACTTTTTATTTTACTGCAGACTCTTTGATTTTGTTTGTTTAACTAATTCAGTGGTTTTCCTGTTATGGCACACTTTGGAATTATCTGGAAGAGACCACGTGGCCTAACGGATAAGGCGTCTGACTTCGGAATTATCTGGAGAGCTATCAAATATGAATTTATATCCCAGTCGCTCAAATTTTAAAAAATCATATCAAGCCAAGTCAAGGACTAAAGGGAAAACAATGTGAGATACTACCAGAGAAATGTGGAAAGCATGGTACATACAGATTAGTTGGATGACATAGTGAGCCAGGAGTTTGGGATCTTTTAGACCAAGCGTGACAGTTGGAGATCCTGAGACTGCTTAGAAAATTCAAGTAGAACCTATGTGTCTGTATACCAGTAATACAAGTAGATAAAGGGTTCAGACTATAGAATCAAGTTTTCTAGAAGGAATTGCTCCTTGCTTGATCCTACCTGAATTCATTTCCTTGGCGTTTTAGTAGATTGTTGCCATTTAGGTTTCTGAGATTATTCCTGCTCTGCGTGTGACGGGTTGATGAATAATTGCTGGACAAACTACTGGTTGCCTATTCTTCTTCCTTAGGTCAAGGGTATGGGCTTGGTATTTAGGCAACCTGAAAATACAACACTAGTTTGGTCACTTTCTAGATGTTTTAATAGTCACTAGTTTAAAATTTTAAACTACAGAAACCATTTTTGGTGAACTGAAGACAGTCTATATCAGGTAGCTCAGAAAACCGCCAGGAAGCCCAGACAACCAGCAGTAACAAGGGCAGTAGAAACCAAAGTCGCCGTATGAGCCAGGGGTGGGAGCCTTGCCTCTCACCTCTGGACAGCACTGTGGCTGGACAGCGAGGGTGCTGTAACACTTGTTTCTACGTGTCTTTGACCCTCTTCATCAGCACCCAGAGTCACGGTGTGGCAGTCCGTGGGTTGGACCAGGGTCGTGTGACCTTGTCCTTATGTCCAGACAGAAGCAGCAGGAGGACCTCCCCTCAGCTTGGCCTCCACCTCCCGTGGCAACCACCAATAATGGAGAACATTTTCCAGAGAAGAATACTTAAAAACAAAACCCAGTAAATGTTTAGTGACCTTCCAGAGCTTCCATCTACCGCTGTGTAAAAAGAAGGATGACTGAGTCTCTATTGGAAGCAGTCAGAGGGTTAAAATGGCCAACGGATGTTCAGTGCTGAGCCTTGCTTATACATGGAAAATTTCAGAGTTGCTTTTTTCCATAATTTCAAACACTTTCAGAAATACTGTGATGAGCTAATAAAAAATTAATATTTGGCATTTTCTTACTTCTAAGACTCCTATGTGGTTATTGAATTGACTGTTGCTTAAATAATTGTGAGAAAAAAATTATGACATCATTAATATGTATACACTGACTTTTTTAATCAATCAAAAGACTTTATTTTTCTTCTTTTTTTATTAGTATATGTTTGTGGTAAGTACACTCATCATGGGGATTGGTGCATGTACATGTCACATCCCGACCCTCTTTACTTTCCCTCTCTCTCCTCTCTCATATCTTCCCCCATTCCCGGAGCCCTGTCCCATCTTCAGAAAGTCTTATATACATTATATGTTTGCTGCTACTTTTACATGAGCTCCACAGGGGCAAGACTCTCTCTGTTCATTCACAGCAGCAGTCCTAGGACACAGAGTGGGGCTGGGCACAAAATGGAGATGCAATAAATAGCGGTTGGATAGAGGAATGCATGACTAACAGGTTAAATTTAGAAACAGAAAAAACAGATTGTCCCCAGAGGGATGAATTTGCCCCACTCCTTAGCTGGCCAGCAGATAGGTCCTTGGGCGGACAGAGGCCAAAAAGTGGCCACACACTTCTGTGTGTCTACAGCACAGAAGATGGGCCGGCCAGAATGGCCAAGTTCCCTTAACTGATAGTGACTCTGTCAGTGTAAATGATTGCATTGTTTTTCTGGTTTCTATATTCAACATTTAATTAATTTATCTTCATAAATGATTAAAGTTTTAGATTGTCAAGGAATATGGTCACAACCTGGTAAACTTTCAAGGTTAGAAATTGGTTAGCAAGCTAATGAGTAATTGGCCACCAGCCATCTTCCAGCCCATACTTGACTTAACCAGACTTTCTACCAAGAGCCACAGTGATGTTCAATGCCCTGACTTAAAAAAAGTTTACTTATTTCATTTGTAACCATATATTGTGTTTTGTAATGGTAACTTTTTTAAGCTTAAAAACTTTTGGTAAGAATAAAGAATATTAGCATTCTGAATTTCTAGGTAAATACATGCTTTAGAATCAGATTCACTAAAAGTGGAAGAACAAAAGCAGTGTATGTGAAATCAGACAGTACCCTCAGAATCTTATACTGAATATTAGCAAATGAACTTACTGCACTTGTGAGAATGAACGGTTCAGAGAGAGCCTGGAGTGAGTTCGTTTATTTTCCTGGAAGAAGAGATAAGGGAAGAGGAAGGAAAAGTAACAATTTATAGCCTGTACCATACATAATTTTTATTAGAGAGAAAGAAGCCAACAACCTTCCAATCCAGCAATTATAAACACTAAAAAAGAGCTATTAAAGAAACTTGTGGTATTGTCTTCAGAAGTCTTTGAGTATAGAGGATTGAACTTTCAAAAGGAAAGTGATTAAGTGGGATTCTGCCAGGTTTGCTGTGTGTATGTAGAACTCAGAGTAGATGACTTACTAATTTTATTCATACATATAATTTATAAATATGTATTTATATAATGTACAGGCATAATAAGGAAAATATCTATCTTCATTCACATACTCCACAATATTTATTGAGCATCAATTATTTGTTAGATACTGGGAATAGAAAAAGATATGAGACACTGTTTTTAATTTTCAGCAGCTCAAAATTTAGTGCTGCAATAAGGTGGAGAATTTGGAATAAGTCTTAATAAAAATTGACTGAATCCTTGTGACAAAAATTTATCTTTGCATTGCAAATTGTTAGAATCCTTCCAAGACAGCAATAATTGTGCAATGCATACCAAAACCATACTAGGGGTCATATTTTAGGGACTATACTCCACTCTTCAGAATTTTCACTAACAAAATATTTTTTAAAAAGGCAGAGTGGACTGTGCTGGGCGAACCCCAAGTGGCCAGCTGGCCGGGAGCCCACCCTGGGCCCTGGCTGCACGCACTCCAGCAGCAGGCAGAACCACAGCGCGCACCAGCAAACTTGGAACTCTGTGCCCAGAGGATCCTTGGACTACAGCAGACTATCTGTGCTAGCTTGAAGGGAGATTAAGTGACTGCCTAACCGAAACAGAAGATCTCAGCTGGCTCCAGTCAGTGTGGTGAGTATGCCTCTAAAATAGAGGTGTACGGTGGGTAAATAGGGCCAGTAGTAAAGCTCCCTCCAACTAACTGTAAGACCTCGGTGAGTCTGACAAGAGTGAGGGGGACCCCTTCCTACACACAGAAAACATCAGGCAGAGTGAGGAGTGTGCTGAGAAGGACTCCCCAACTTGAAGAAAATCAAAAGGGCTTATGAGACACACAGGCACACAATAGGGACACAGTAGGGCCTCAACCTACACAAACACTATAGACAGGGAGATTTGATGACCTGGAATAACCTGAAGATAAAGTACTAGCAGGAACTAAAAGCTGACCCACATCAGTACTACTAAGCTTGTCAGCCCAAGAAGAATACAGGACTCACCCAACAGGCCCAGCAGCAGGGAGCCAGGTGACTGGCCCACCTATTGATTGTGGGACCCAGCAACTGGACAAACATCAACTTTACAGTAGGACACCAAGATACACACTACCAATGGTTCACACTAGCAGGTCTGAAGGACCAAACATTAACTCAAAAGAGGAAAATGGCAAAACAAAAAAGCAGAATGCAATCTCAAACATCCAGTCCAACAGGTGCAAGTACAGCAGACATTGAAATAGAGGACTCCAAAGGTAACACACCAGGAATCTCTGAAAATATAGTGAATGAAATAAAAAAACAACTCCATGAGGCCATAGAGGAAATCAAATTAGAAGTGCTCTCCCATATAAAGATAGAAATAACAACCTTAGTAAAGGAGTTGCTGAGCACAGCTAAAGAAGAAATAGAGAAAAAAGTACAGGAACATGGGAAACTGATTGAAACCTTGAATGAACAATATAGAAAACAAGCAGAATTCATGAAACAAACTGAAAGAGACATCCAAGAAACAAAAAATTGGATCCAAAGCATGCAAAACTGTTTAAATGAAGCTGAGGATAGGATTCGGACCTTGAGGGCAGGATTGCAATTAGTGATCATGAAAGGATAGAACTTTTAAAAATAACAAAGCAGCATGACATGGCAATCCAGAAGCTTCAAGATGATGCCAAGAGCAACAATATAAGATTAATAGGCATTAGTGAAAATGCTGGAGTCAATACAAATGACATATCTAAAATATTCACAGAAATAATAGGAGAAAACTTCCCAAACATAGGGAAAAAAATCTGATATGCAGATGAGTGAGTCATACAGAACCCCAAACAGTCACAACCAACATAAATCTATACCCAGACACATAATAATTAAGATCTCAGACGTACAACATAAAAACAGAATACTAAAAGCTGTTAGAGAAAAAACACAAGTCACCCATTGAGGAAAGCCCGTTAGAATCACAGCAGACTTTTCAGCACAAACCCTCAAGTCAAGACATGATTGGAATGAGATATTTCAAGCCCTGAACGAAAACAACTTTCAACCCAGACTGATGTACCCAGCAAAACTTTCATTCAAATTTAATGGAGAAATAAGATACTTACATGACAAAGAACAACTGAAGAAATTTATGTCCACCAAACCAACCCTAGAAAGAGTGTTGAAAGACATAATAGACAGAGATAAAAATGACCATAATCCCCAGAGCAACAGAAAGAAACCACCATGTAGGACAAGCAATTAAATAAGGGGGAAAAGCAGAAAGCAAACAACTGGAACATAACATGGCAAAGTTGAGCCAGTACATATGAGTGATATTCATAAACATAAATGGCCTCAATTCAACTATCAAAAGAAATAGGTTGACAGAATGGATCAAGAAACATGATCCCACAATATTCTGTATACAAGAAACACATCTGACCGAAAAGGAAACTCATAGATTAAAAGTCAAAGGATAGAAAACAGTATTCCATGCAACAGGAACCCAGGAAAAAGCAGGGCTAACTATTCTATTTGCAGACAATGTGAACTTCAAAACTAAAATGATTAAAAGAGACAAAGAAGGTCACTACATACTTGTAAGCAGAAAAATTCTAGAGGAAGAACTAACAATTCTAGGCCAGCAGCTGAGTTCATATCCACCCCCCTAGGACAGGAGTTGTGCCCTGGGGGTTCTGCTGGCCCCAGTTCTCCATGCCCAGCTTCCGCTTCTCAATTTAGGGAGCCATGAGCCTGCAGGGGAGTTGGAACTGCGTGAGGTGAGTCCCGGTGCCCCTGGGACAGTTGGAGACCTGTGCTCCAGGCATTTGAGTTTCTAGGGAGGTACCAAGGACTCTGGACTGGGCCCGGCAGACTCTAGCACCTCAGTCCACCATGCCCTGCAGCCTTCTTTCAGTTCAGGAGGCAGAGACCACACAGGAGGATTCTTGGCCCATTTGGGCAGGCCTGGGGAGAGCTTAAGACAAGCACTGCCAGCAGTTGAGTTCATATTCAGCCATATTCATAGACAGCGGATTCTACCCTGGGGGTTCTGCAGGCCCCAGTTCACCATGCCCAGGTTCTTCCTCTCAATTTAGGGAACCAAAAGCCTGCAGGGGAGTTGGGACTGCTCCAGGAGCTGAGGGTGCAGGAGGTCATTCACCACACACCCAGAGGAACCTTTGGAACATCACTCAAAGCAAGGAAATAAAAAAAATGACAAAAGGAAACCAAAAGGCAGGCTCAAATCTCCAGCCCATCCCAAGAAAGCCTAGGAGCCATGTACATAGAAGAAAATAGAAGCCATACACCTGAAATGACTGAAATGATATCACCTGAAATAAAGAAGCAACTAGGGGAAGCTATGGAGAAATTCAAATCAGAAATAATTGCCTAGGTAAAAGAAGAAATGATAAAAGTAGTGAAAGAAATAATGAACACATCTAGTGAAGACACAGCTAAAAACTTAGAGGAACAAAGCAAACAGATAGAATCCATGAGTGAACACTATAAGAAACAAACAGAATACATAAAGCAGATTCAAAGAGGTATATACAGGAAATAAAAAATTCTATTGAAAGCTTTCAAAACCACCTCAATGAAAGTGAAGATAGAATTTCAGACCTTGAAGATAAGATTGCAGCTAGTGAACAGGAAAGGAAAAATCTTTTAAAAATAACAAAGAATCAGGAAATAATTCAACAGCTGCAAGACGAGGCAAAGAAAAATAACATAAGATTAATAGAGATAAATGAAAAAGAAGGGGACAGCCCAAATGATATCAAGAGGATATTTACAGAAGTAATAGCTGAAAACTTCCCAAACATGAGCATGGAAACTGACATATGGATTAGTGAAGCATATAGAACTCCAAATAGCCATAACAGAAATAAAACTACACCCAGACACATAATAATCACCATCCCAGAAATCTACCATAAGAACAGTGTACTCAAAGCTGTTAGAGAGAAAAGACAGATCACCTATAAAGGAAAACCTATAAGAATCACAGCAGACTTCTCAACACAAACAATGAAGTCAAGAAGAGCATGGAGTGAAGTATTTCAGATCCTAAAGGAAAACCACTTCCAACCCAGACTGACATACCCTACAAAACTGTCCTTCAAAATGGATGGAGAAATAAGATACTTCCATGACAAAGAACAGCTGAAAAACTTCATGAATACCAAACCAGCCCTACAAAGAATACTCAAAGACATTCTAGATACATAGGATAAAACCACCAAACAAGGCAGACAATTAAACAGAATGGAAAGCTAAAGATACAACAGCAGAAAGATAACATGTCAACAATAAACCAATATATAACAGTTACAACCATTAATGTAAATGGCCTCAACTCACCAATCAAAAGAAACAGACTGGCAGAATGGATCAAGAAACAACATCCAACCATATGCTGTCTACAAGAAACCCATCTAACCCA
>PVJX010044062.1:0-13381 GCA_004027295.1 Dolichotis patagonum
ATGGGTTTCTTGTAGACAGCATATGGTTGGATGTTGTTTCTTGATCCATTCTGTCAGTCTGTTTCTTTTGATTGGTGAGTTGAGGCCATTTACATTAATGGTTATAACTGTTATATATTGGTTTATTGTTGACATGTTATCTTTCTGCTGTTGTATCTTTAGCTTTCCATTCTATTTAATTGTCTGCCTTCCTTGGTGGTTTTAATCTATGTGTATCTAGAATATCTTTCAGTATTCCTTGTAGGGCTGGTTTGGTGGTCATGAAGTTTTTCAGCTGTTCTTTGTCATGGAAGTATCTTATTTCCCCATACATTTTGAAGGACAGTTTTTCAGGGTACGTCAGTCTGGGTTGGAAGTGATTTTCCTTTAGGATCTGAAATACTTCACTCCATGCTCTTCTTGACTTCATTGTTTGTGTTGAGAAGTCTGCTGTGATTCTGATAGATTTTCCTTTATAGGTGATCTGTCTTTTGTCTCTAACAGCTTTTAGTATTCTGTTCTTATGGTGGGGATGGTGATTATTATGTGTCTGGGTGTAGTTTTATTTTGGTTATGGCTATTTCGAGTTCTATATGCTTCACTAATCCAAATGTCAGTTCCCATTCTCATGTTTGGGAAGTTTTCAGCTATTACTTCTGTAAACATCCTCTTGATATCATTTGGGCTGTCCCCTTCTTTTTCATTTATCCCTATTAATCTTATGTTATTTTTCTTTGCATCATCTTGCAGGTGTTGAATTGTTATTTCCTGATTCTTTGTTATTTTTAAAAGATCTTTCTTTTCCTGTTCACTAGCTGTGATCTTATCTTCGAGGTCTGAAATTCTATCTTTACTTTTATTGAGGCAGTTTTTACAGTTTTCAATAGAATTTTTGATTTCCTGTATATCTCTTTGAATCTGCTTTATGTATTTTGTTTGTTTCTTATAGTGTTCATTCAGGGATTCTATGTGTTTACTTTGTTCCTCTAATTTTTTAGCTATGTCTTCACTAGATGTGTTCACTAGTTCTTTCACTACTTTTATCATTTCTTCTTTTACCTGGGCAATTATTTCTAATTTGAATTTCTCCATAGCTTCCTCTAGTTGCTTCTTTATTTCAGTTGATATCATTTCAGTCATTTCAGGTGTATGGCTTCTATTTTCTTCTATGTACATGGCTCGCAGGCTTTCTTGGGATGGGCTGGTGATTTGAGCCTGCCTTTTGGTCTTTCTTTTTGTCATTTTTCTTTATTTCCTTGTTTTGAGTTGTGTTCCAAAGCTTCCTCTGGGTGTGTCGCAAATCTCTTACTACACCCTCAGCTACTGGAGCAGTCTCAGCTCCTCTGCAGACTCTTGGCTGTCTTAATTGAGATGCAGAAGCTGGGCATGGAGAACTGGGGCCCGCAGAGCCCCCAGGGCACAATCTCCTGTCTTAAGGGTGTGGATATGAACTCCACAGCTGGTAGCACTGGTCTCAAGCTGTCCCCAGGCCAGCCCAATTGAGCCCAGAGTCCTCATGCAAGGTTTCTGTCTCCTGGACTGAAACAAGGCCGCTGAGCGTGGTTGAGTGAGGCCCTGAAATCTGCTGGACCCAGTCCAGCATCCCAATAGCGCCCCAGAAACTCAAAAGCCGGAAAGTAGGTCTCCAACTTTCCCCAGGTCACCAGAACTCACCTCCGGCAATCTCTACTCCTCTTCAGACTCTTGGCTCTCTTCTGTTGTGATATTTTTCAAACTCAAAGTTTCTTTAACTGCATCCAGTATACTACTAATCCCATTATGTATAGTGGTTTTTTTTCTTTAATTGCTAACATCTTTGTTAATTTTTCTCCAGCTTTTCCATCTTTCTGCTTACATTCCATCTGTTTCTACATCTTGTCTAATTTTCCAGTTAAAACCATCATCATATTAATCAGTTTTAAGAAACATTGCTAATCTGATCATTTTAACATTCCTGCCATCTGACTCTGGTTCTGATGTTTGTTCAATGTCTTCATGCTTTCAGTTTTTGCCTTGTAGTATGCCTTGTAATTTTTTCTTGGTTGAAAGGTAGGCATCATGATCCACTGATAAGTGGAACTTCTATAAATAGGCCTTTAGTGATGTGGTGGTAAAAGGTGAATATTGTGCAGTATTGTGATTAGATCTTGATATTTCAGTGAATTTATCCCCTTGAAATGTGGACTTCATTGGTGCATCTTTCCCCTTTAGGTGGGACAGATTGGCTAGAAGGGGCTGAGTTGGATATTTCCATTCTCACAGGAATGTTAGGCTCTTGGTGAAACTACAAAATTAAGCATTGATTAAAGATTTTCTCCTATGAGCAAACCTTAATAAGAATCAAGCACTCTGTCTGGCCGTTTTCAAATAGTTCCTTTATATTTACAGTGAGAACCTGGCAGAGCTTTTAAAGGTACAACTCACAGAATATGTCACCCTCTCTCCATGACTGGACATCCTGGAGTTTTTAACTCAGAGACTTTTCCACATTGAGTTTCTGCAACTTAGAGTTCAGGTGTTCCTAGTCCTTACTGATTCCTGCAGAGGTTACTACACCAGCATTTTTGATTATCTGTATTTACCTCTTTGTCCCTGCAGATTTTGGAAACAGTCCTTTGCCCTGTGACCTCATGTGTCTGACAGATGTAAAAAGAGTTACTGATTTGTTGGTTTGTTTAGAATTTTACTTGTTTTCAGAATAGAATAGTGACTTCTAAACTCCTTACATGCTAGTCTAGAAGCCAGAAGTCTCATCCTGTTTTGAAAACATGACTTTGAACATTTTTATTTTCCTTGGCACAATGCTGACAGCATGAACTGTGTGGCAAATAAGTAGTTTATGAACTTTTAAGAGCTTATTAAGAAAGACTTTATGTCTTACCCAGTCAAACCTTCTTGATTCTTTTATAACTTATATAAAATTCTCATTTCTGGAAATAATCAGAAATTGATTTTTTCCACCTTAAAAAACATAGCTGAAGTAAGCCCAAATGAGAGACATTATCAGGGCCATAGTTGTTTTTGCTTTATGGATAGCTGTAGAAACCTGGCAAAACACAGAACTGATTGGTTTTTGTAGCTACTGAGTTTAAACCATCCTCACAGTTTTTGTGAAACAACATGCAGGATATTTACACATACATGTCTGATTTATTTCACTTAAGGTTATGGTCTCAAGGTGCATACATTTAGCTAGGAATGGCTCAAGTTTATCCTTCTTTATGGCTGTGTAGTACTCCATTGTATTAAAAAGTCACGTCTTTTTTAGCCGCTCATCAGTTGATGGGCATTTGGGTCATTTCCAAGATTTAACTGTTACAAGCTATATTGCTATAAACATGGGTGTGCATATATTGCTGTGGCAGGATGTTTTTAATAGTTCTTCAAAGATACTCAGAAGGGGACTAGCTGCATCAGATGAGACCTCCAATCCTAGTTTTTTGAGGAATCTCTGCACTGATTTACATGGTAGTTGTACCAGTCTACACACTCACCAACAGTGGAGAGTTTCTTTTTCCCCATAGCCTCTCCAGAATTTTTTATTGGTTAATTTCTTGATGATAGCCATTCTTTCTGGAATGAGATGGAATTTCAGTGTTTTAATTTGCATTTCTCAAATGACCAGTGTCTTGATTACTTTTCTGTCATTGCTAGGACAAAATATGTGACACCCAAAATTAGGGAAGGAAACGTTTATTTAGCTCACAATTTGTTAAGGTTTTAGTCTATAATCAGCACTGGCTCCAAGGCAGGGTGGTATGGCCCAGGGGAAATTGTTCTTGGCAGTGGAAAACAGAAAAAGCAACAAAAGCAGAAAGAAAAGACAGTGCAACAAGACCCAATGCATTTTTGGGTTGAGTTTTAAAATTTTGGGAGGTTCTGATTTTTTTTTCAATTCTTCATATGTTCTAGATGTAAGTCCTTTTTCTGAAGAACAATGGGCTAAAAACATTTCCCACTAAGTGGGTTGTCTTTGCACACTATGGGTGGTTTCTTCTGCTGTGCAGAAGAAAGCTTTTCAATAGGATGAGATCCCAGTTGTTGAGTTTTTGTATTATTTCCTGTGTGATTGGGATTTTGTTCAAGAACTATTTGCCTACACCTATATCTTCAATACTTCTTCCTACTCTCTCCTATAGCAGTTTACTGTTTCTGTTTTAATATTCAGCTCTTTGATCCCTTTTGATTTTAGTTTAGTGCATGGTGATAGATATGGTTTTATTTTTTGTTTTCAGCCTGTGGAAAGCCAGTGTTTTCAGCATACTTTATTGAAGGGGCTATCTTTCTTCCAGTGAATATGTCTGACTCCTTTGTCAGATAAAAGGTAGCTGAGTGTATTTCTGTTCCATTGATCCTCACATCTGTTTGTTTGGGTTTTTTTTGCTTTTTTGTTTGTTTGTTTGTTTGTTTTTACTAGTATCATCCTGTTTTATCCCAGTAGCTTTGTAGTATGGTTTCAAGTCAGTGATTATGATGCCCCCGTATTGCCTTTGTTGCTGAGAATTGTTTTTACTATTTTAGGTCTCTTCTGGTTCCACATGAATTTTAGGAATGTTTTCTCTAGTTCTGTGAGGTACACAGGTGGCATTTTAATTGGACTTGCATTAAATCTGTATAACAATTTTGGGAGTAGGGCCATTTTCATTATATTTGTCCTTCCTAATCATAAGCAAAGGAAATCTTTCCATTTTCTGAGACCCTCTTCAACCTCCTTTTTCAGAATATTTCAATTTTCAATGTCTAGATCTTTAACTTCCTTTGTTAGAATGATTCCTATGTGTTTCATTTCTTTGGATAGTATTGTGAAAAGTACAGTTTTCTTTATTTCTTTCTCAGTGAGTTTGTTGTTTGCATACAGGAATGTTATTATATTTTGAGTGTGATTTTGTATCCACCTACACTACTGAATTTGGTTATTCTGCAAGTCTTTTGGTGGAGTTTTTGGGCTCTTTTATGTAGAGAACCATGTCATCTGCAAATAACATTAATTTAACTTATTCCTTTCCTATCCTTATTCCTTTCATTTTTTTTTCTTGTCTAATTGCTATGGCTGAAGTTTCTAAAACTATATTGAATAGAATGATAATGGACATCCTTGTTGTATCCCTGATTTTAGAGTGAAAGTTTCAGGTTTTGATCATTTAGTATGATGTTGGTTGTTGCTTTGTCATAATGGCTTTTATCACATTGAGGTAAAGACCATCAATTTCTATTTTCTATGTGATTTTTATCATGAATGGGTATTAGAGCTCATCACATGTTTTTTACACACCTATCGAGATGATTGTGTGATTTTTGTCTTTGGCTCTGTTGATATGGTATATTACACTTATTTATTTGCATATATTGAACCACCCCGGCATCTTTGGGAAGAATCCTGCTTGGTCATGGCATATAACCTTCTTGATTATTTACTGCATTCTGTTTGCCTGTGCATTCTGTGTCTGTGTTCATTAGGGAGATTGGCCTGTAGTTTTCTTTTTTGGTTGTTTCTTTTTCTGGTTTTGATATTAGGGTAATACTTCTTCCAGGAATGATTTTGGAAGTATTGCTTTTCTTTCAATTTCATTAAACAGTGTTAGCATTAGTGGTATTAGATCTCCTCTGAATTTCTTACTGTATTCAACAGTGACTCCATCAAGACCTGGGCCTTTTTATGTTGTTGGTAAGTTTTAAATTACATTTTCAACTTCATTGATTGATATTGGGTTATTTAGAATTTTTATATCTTCTTGTTTCAGTTTTGGTGGTTAATATGTATCAAAGAATCTGTCCATTTCTTCTGTGCTTTCCATTTTATTAGAGTAGGTATTGATGATCTTCTGGATTTCCATAGGATCCATTGTGTTTTTACCCTTTTTATTCCTAATTACATAAATTTGAGTTTTTCTTTCCTCTTTTTGATATGGTTGGCTAAGAGTTTATCAATTTTATTTAATATTTCAAGGAACCAATACTTTGATTTGTTGATTCTTTATATTGTTTTCTTAGTCTTGGTTGCATTAATTTCTGCTCTTTATCTTTATAATTTCTTCCCTTGTATGAGCTTTGGGTTTGATTTGTTCTTTTTCTAGAAGCTTGAAGTTCAACATTTAGTTGTTTCTTTGAGTTCATTCTGTTTTCCTAATGTGAGAATTCAGTGCTATACATTACCCTCTTAGGACTACTTTCATTGCTTTCCATAGTTCTGGTGTGTTTAATTATAGATGCTGTTTAATTTCTTCTGTGACCTATTGGTTTTTTAGGAAGGTATTATTTAATTTCCATGTGTTTATGTAGTTTTTGTGGTTTCTTTTGCCTTTGATTTCCATTTCATTCCATTATGGTCAGATAATATACATGGGAGAATTTTAATTCCTCTGCCTTTACTTAAGCATGATCTATGGGCTAGTATGTGGTCTGTTTTGGCGAATATCCCATGTGCAGCTGAAAAGAATGTGTATTCTGATATAGGGGGCAAACACTCTGTAGACATCTATTAAGTCCATTTGTTCACAGGTATGGTTTAGTTCTGATATTTCTCTGTTGATTTTTTTGTTTAGTTGATCAATTTGTGAGAGTGGGGTATTAAGTTCCCCCATTACAATTGTGTTAGTGCTTATTTGATTTTTCATGCCTGCTAATATTTGTTTTATGTAGTTGGGTGCCCTGGAATTTGCTGCATATATACTTTTGATTGTTATCTCTTCTTGGCATTTTCACTTAACAAATGTATGGTAACCTTCTTTGTTTTGATCAGTCTTGGCTTGAAGTTCATATTGTCTTCAAATAGAATCACTACTCAAGCTTTTTTTTGGATTCTTGTTATATGGAATATTGTTTTCCATTCTTTGGCTTTCAGTCTGTGAATTTCTTTTTGAGTTAATGTGTTTCTTGTACGCAGCATATCATTGTATCTTGCTTCTTGATCCATTATGCCAGTGTTTCTTTTGATTAGTGAATTGAGACCATTTATATTGATGGTTACAACTGATACGTATAGGTTTATACTTCTCATTTGATTTTCCTGTTGTTGGTTTCCTGTTTTCCTTCTGTTTAATTGCTTGACCTACCTGGTGCCTTCTTTCTATTGCTGTTCTTGTAACTGTGGTCTTCATTTTCTCTTTCTAAAATTTCCTTCAAAGCATTTCAGAAAACTGGTTTTATGGTCAGGGATTTCTTCATGAATTTGTTCTTTGTGGTCAATGGAAGTTTCTTATCTCTCCATTGATTTTGAAAGATAATTTTGTGAAGTACATAAATCTGGGTTGAAGGTTGCTTTCTTTTAGCGCTTGAAATGCCTTCACTTCAGCCTCTCCTTAATTTAAAGGTTTATGTTGAGAAGTCTGCTGTGATTATGATGGGCTTTCTTTTATAAGTTATTTGTTTCTTTTTTTCTAACTGCTTTTACTATTTTGATCTTGTGCTAAATTTCTGGAATCTTATTATATTGTTTAGTATAGATTTCTTTTGCTCATGGCTATTTGGAGCTCTGTGTGCTTCACTTATTTGTATGTCATATTCAGTATTCATGTTTGGGAATTTTCCTGCCTTTATTTCTGTGAAGAGATTTTTTTAAATGATATTTTTCACTATCTCCAGCTTTCTCATTGACTCCTGTCATTCTTATATATATATATATATATATATATATATATATATATATTTTTGGTTCATTTTTAACTGTTGGGTTGATTTTTTTATTGTCCCTTGCTGTTTTTAAAGTTATCTTTCTTTTTGTGGTTGCTAGCTGCAATCCTGTCTTCTAGATCTGATAGTCTATCCTTCCTTTTATTCAGTCTGTTGTGTATATTTTCAGTGGAGTTTTTATTCTCTATAGACTATAGAAACTATAGAAAATAGTTTTCTATTTGGATCTGTTTAATGGATTTGATTTCTTTGCTCTATTGGACATTCATGGTTTCTATCATTTTCCTAAGCTCCTATGTTTTTTTAAATCTGTGTCTGCTCTAATGTCTTGATCATCATTTCTTTTGTTACCCAAGGGATTATTTTTTCTATGGCCTCATCCATTTGTTTTTTTGACTTCCGCTGCTATCATTTCAGAAATTTCTAGTGGGTGGCTTCCAAGTTCCTCTGTATCATTGTGCTCTGGATTTGTTTTGGATGGACTTGGGGTTGGGGGTTGCCTTTTGCCTCTGTCTTGTCATTTTCTATTTTCTATTGTGTGTGTGTGTGTGTGTGTGTGTATGCTTGTAGATTTCTTATGGTAGATAGCTTTATCACTAGTATTGAGGCTTCTGTAGGAAATGACTGTTCCTCAGAGATGTCTTCTAGGTGTAGGTGATTCTTGGTCTTTTTGTCTGTCCTACTAACCAATTTATTAAGGATGACAGGTTGCTATCTATTTGGCTCAGGACCCAGTCCTTTGGTACTGAACTATAGTGATGGTTATGACCACGGACAATCACAGTGTTGTCACTACAAGGGAGAAAAATTGATTATAATAGGTAACTGACTATAATGGGTATGACATCTTGGCTAACTAGTACAGTTAGCAATAACAATAGAATCAAGCACAGTCTAGATAATGACAATCTGTGGTAACTATTAGCCTACTACCTTTAACCACAGGAGCAAGTTCTATAGTTATATAACAAAATACAACCTATACCAGGTTCTTATATTCGATAATTTTTTCCCTTAGTAGAGTAATTTTACCTTGTATGGGGAGGGGGAGATTTAAGAGGGATAATGAACAAGATAGAGAGAAGAATGAGAACAAATATAGTAGAAGAAAGACTGGAGGACAAAGGAGTTTCACCCAAGTTTTTGGAAACTGGAGAACACAGGAAAGAAAGAATGAAAGAGAAAGAAAAAGAACATTGAAGTGTGCCAGAAAGAGAGAAGGGTCAGTGTTTAATCACTTGATAAAAATCATAAAATCAAGAGAGATAGTTGAGGGAAAAAAGAATGAAGACAAATAGAAGAAAAAAAAAGTAAGATAAGAAACCTAAATAGTGAAAAAGAAGAAGAAAAAAAACCCCAATCTGACAGAATAAGGCAAGTCAATCAAACAAATAAAGGAAAAAAAAAAAAGAATAAGATTCTTCTGGTGTCCACAGTTCTGTGGTAGTGTCCAAGTCAGATCCCAGAAATGTGCTGTAGAATCCTGCCAAGTTGCAGAATTCCTGCTGGAAATGGAGATGATCTTGGCTCCTGGATGTTGGGAATGGGACTAGTCTTATGTTGACAATATTCTGGCCCCACTCACCTACTTCTGTTCTGCATGTCTGCATGCCAGAGCACAGCACTGGTTCGCCTCACTCACCAACTGCTGGCTCGTATTCTCATGGCTGCTCTGGACTTTTCCATATTGGTCTGCTGGCTGATCCCGCCTGCAGTGTGCTCTGCACTCTACAGCAATGTTTTAAATAGTTTGCTTTTATATTTCAAATAAGCCACAACCTCTGTATTGTAGTGGTAAAAGCAAGGCAAGAAATGAGATTTTGTATTTGGAACCTTTGGAGCTCATCGTGAGGTCAATGTTAGTTAAACTTTTTAAAAATCTCTAACACTGACCCTTTCTGTCACTGTTAACTGAGATTTTTGTATTTGGAGCCTTCAGAGCTCGTCATGAGGTCAGTGGTAGTTAAAACTTTTTGAAGGTCTCTAACAGTGACCCTTCCTGTCACCATTAGGAACCTTCATATATAAAACAGATGAAAAAAGCTTCTAGTCCATGTGGGAGATTGTGTACATGGTATAGTGTTAAGTGTGGCAATCTGAAGCCAAGCTCCTTGATTGCCCTGGGCCTCAGTTTCCTCTTCTATAAAGTGAGGATAACCATGGTACCTACCTGCTATGGTTGAATATGATTTGGATCCACCAAGGATTATTATTATTTAAGACCTGGTCTCACATATGATGTGGGAGATGGTGGAGCACTTAGGAGGTGGCCTTGTGGGATAGGTCCTTATGTCATGGGGTGGGGGTTGTTTGTTCCCTGAAAGTAATTCTCTTAGGACTCCGTGGTAGGTCTTGAGAGGGTTATCATAAAAGCTTGAGGTTGACTCCCACCCAGAGCTCTCTCTGCCTCCCAGTTTGCCATGTGATCACTCCTCCACACTTAGTCTATGATCTACCACCATGGGGCCACACTAGAGCCAGAGCCTGCACCATCCCATGTGAACTTTCAACCTCCCAAACTGAGCTAAGCAAACCTCCTTTTCTTTGTAGGTAACCTGCATTAGCTATTTTGTTATAGTAACGAAAAGTTATCTAAAGCTGTGTGATGCTGTAAAATCAACTAAACAGTCCTCAGCTGTAGTAAACAAGCAATTTATTCATTCTTAATTCCCTCAAAAAACTATCAAGAAATAATATTCTATTTTGGATCGTCTTTTAAGCACAGTCTTATTGTAGTAAACAAAGCAGAAACCTCAGCGTTCATGAAGCCTACATTCTTATAACAAACAATAGTTACGGTAAAATGTGTGTGGGATGCAGGGCGCCCTCCTTTTTATACTGCCTCTCTGACTTTGGTTCTGAAATGTGATGCCTACTTTACTAGGTTATACATCTTAATATCCAGGATATTTTTCAGAGTAGAAAAAACCGCAGGATTATATCAGAGTATTTACATGTTTCATTAATGACCTAAGTATTTCCAGAAACAACAGGCTAGACCATCTCCAACTCTAAGAAAAGGCCCTTCTGCACTATCCTCTGTATGTCCTCACAGGACACACTGATACCTGTAGCCCTCAGCCAGTTTCTGATACCAAAACTGTCTTTATGCCTTACAGCTCTTTTCTCAACAGTAGAGTATAATTTTCATGGAGAAAAAAACAGTAAAATCTACATTTTACATCTCATTCAGTTTCCCTATTTATAAAATGAAGGATGAAACTGTGGCCCTACTTTTATCCTTCATTTTATAAATAGGGAAACTGAGATGATTTATCTCTCAAAGTCTATATCCCAGATATATATATATATATATATATATATATATATATATATATATATATGACTTTTTAAAAAAATTTTTAAGATAGGTTCTTGCTGAGTTGCTAAGTTCCCCAAGTGAGGCAAAAACCTGAGATCCTCCAGCCTGAGTCACCCAGAATGCTGAGATTACAGATATATATCACCATGCCTAACTAGAACTCAGTTTTCTGACTACTATATCTGTGTAATTATTATCATACTACAATAACTTCTGAGATATTGATTCCTCTTCAGAAAACTGTGATCTGGAACCAGAGAATGTAGAGCTAGAATGGACTCTTTGGGTCCTACAACACTGCCCATTTTTTGCCAGGAGTTATGTAACATCCAAATAGGGCATTGTCTAGCCTCTACTTAAACACTGCTTCCTGAGACAGCCCACTGCATTTTCAAAGAATACTTTTTGAGTGGGGATCCCGGATGTACTACCTTATGCTTTCTTTCAAGTTGTCTCAATTCTTTTCTTTAGGGCCCCTGAGCACCTATGAGGTGTCATCCCCTATTCTGTATGCTAGAGATACAAAGTCAAAAACAAAACACAGTGTGGTTCCTCCCTTCCAGGAGTAATCTGGGGAAACATCTAAATAAATCAGCAGTCACGGTGCAGTGAGATAAGTGCTATCAGAAGACTATGAGCTTTGTGATAGGAGAGAAGTATCTGAGTCAGACTAGAGGTGGAGGGAGAGCATCCTGACAGAGGTGACCTTTGAGCTGAATTTTGGAATAGGAACTGGATGGATTAAGCAAGGCACACAGCATTTCACACAAAAGAGAGTTGATGGAAAGTGCAGAATCCTTAGTCAGCAGGCACTCAAGACTCCTGTGTTCAGAGGGGGCAGAAGAAGAGAGATTTATGGTAAGTGATGAGAGAAAAGGAAGAAAGCATGCAGGAGCCAGATCATGATGAGTATTTGTGGATAAGCAGTCTGCAGTCTGCACTGTTTTGGTTGCATTGTTAGAATATTAATTTATAGGCTTTAGTCCTCTTAAGACTTTATTTATTCTGCTTTGAAACACAAGTATCAGAAACAGCCTAGATTCCATTGCTGATACTGCTGTGAAGCTTCTCTGAGCCTTAGTCTCCTCATCCATGAAATGAGGATGATAGCAACTGCTCCCAATTTTTTTTAAAAATTTTATTTAAAGAGGAAAAAAAAACAGAATAAAGGGTAGCAACAATATAGAATTCCAAGGAAAAAAGGAAAAGAACAACAACAACAAAAAATAAGAAATTATTACTTGACAAATTACATACTGACTTCTTGGAAATAGTTGTTCAAATTACAAAATTAAAACATGTAAAGTAGACATTCAAACAGTGAGACTGTTAACAGTTCTCCACGATCTGACAAAAACAGCAGTATGGTTATCCATCTTACCCACTCAAATATACATGCGATTATATCAAAAGGGTAAAATTAAACACAACAAAACAGAGCAAAGCGGATCACAAGAAAGCAATGTAAGAGACATAAATTTCAAAGCTAGACAATCAGAGATATTCACTCTCTATCACATTGACTGTTGTTTTCTTCCAAATAGTTGTCCATATTGTCACATACAGGGAATTCACATGAAACAACATAGTATAGAATTGATCTGAGCAGGATGAGGAAGGCATTTCAGGTCTTCAAGACCAGACAATAGGGAAGCCAAGAATGGCTATCATAGTGTCTCTCATTCTCTTCAAAACAGCTGTCCATACCTTCATGTGTGTTGAACTTAAACAAAACAAAACAAGCTAAAATCACTTTGAACAAGGAATGATAGTTTTGCTGAATTTCAAATGATGACATTATGGAATCAGCACTGGGTACTATAGTGTCTCTTTTTCTTCAAAGTAGTTGTTCATTTCAACATGTGTTATATAGTTGGTTCTCGTAAACTGTTTATAAGCTCTACACATGCATGAGTCTCTACATGTATATCTATTCTTTCTGCTTTAGAGGGAAAAACGAAACAAAGCAAGACAAACAAAATAATTCCTAGAAAAGCATGAAGCAAAAAGTCATATAAAACCATAATACAAGGTGATCTACAATGGTTACCATGGTATCTCAGCAGTGTATAACAACATTAATAAAAATGAAGCATTGGAGACATTATAAGACTTCAAAAGCAAGTAATAATCAAACCAGAGTGGATATCTTAGTGAATCTTGTCATCTTCAGTGTAGTTGCCTATACTCTTAGACTTGATGCTATCAATCATAACAGATTTAAATAAAATCAGTCAATACACAGTAGCAATCTAACAAACCAGATTCAAATAAGATCAGTCATAATAGGACAGTATAAGTTATACAGGGCTTCAGATTAAGTTGATAGGAAATTAAGGATGATTACCATAATATGTCCTCTTATTTTTGGGATAGCTGGCCATATCCTAAGTCTAATGTAAGTAGACAAACTGGAACAGCATGTAATCCATCCAAGCAGAGTGATGAGAA
>PVJX010044063.1:0-13361 GCA_004027295.1 Dolichotis patagonum
TTATGTCTCTTACATTGCTTTCTTGTGATCTGCTTTGTTCTGTTGTATTGTGTTTAATTTTACCCTTTTGATATAATTGCATGTATATTTGCATGGGTAAGATGGATGACCATATCGCTGTTTTTGTCAGATTGTGGAGCAGAACTGTTGACAGTGTCACTGTTTGAATGTCTACTTTACATTTTTTAGCTTTGTAAATTGAACAACTATTTCCAAGAAGTCAGTATGTAATTTGTCAAGCAATAATTTTTTTAGGTTTTTTTGTTGTTGTTCTTTTCCTTTTTTCCTTGGAATACTGTATTGTTGCTACCCTTTATTTTGTTTTGTTTTGTTTTCTCTTTAAATAAAATTATAAAAAAAAATAAAGATGTCATGAATATACAGTGGGAAAAAGATGGCCTCTTCAGTAAATAGTTCTGGGGAAACTAGTGATCCTCATGTAGGGAATAACACTGGAATCTTATATTGTATTATACACACCCCCAGAAACTTAAACAGATTAAAGACTTTAAAAGTAAGACCTGAAACCATAGAACTAGTAGAATAAAACATCAGAGGCAAGCACTAGTACATTTTGATATAGACAAAGTTTTTTTAGAACTTTACCCCAAAAGCATAATCAACAAAAAGAAAAATAGACAAATGATACTACATCAAACTAAAAAGCTTCTCTATAGCAAGAAAGCAATATAAACATAATTTTATAAAAGACTGAATCTACTTATAGAGATTTTGGAAGGGTAAAATTCATTAACACTTAGAAAGTACTTATAGAAACTACTGCTGAAGTGTGCATTAAATTGATTTTTGTAAGAAAACAATAGTTGTGAATTATTACAGAACAAAATCTGAACAAAATTCAGGACAGGTTGGAAGTTGCTAGAATGTTACCTTCTGTTACACATGCAAGGAAGGACTTGACCCCTGTCGATAATGGCAGCTTGTGAGCAATCCCGTCATGGTGAGACACAGCAAAGACAAGACTGGGGGCACAAAATTCCAGTGATCCCATGTAGACCCGAGGCAGGAGAAACACAGGCAGCGGCGTATCAATAGAACAGGAAAAAGCGAAAAGATACAGACAGGTTGCTTCTGATGTGCCATGTTCTGGGAGGCCGCTGTATGACCATTGTATGATTCCCCAGTGTCTAGCACAAGAGAAATGATGTAATATTTATACATGCCTGTATGATTTATTTCACTTAAGAGTCTCAAGGTCCATCTACTTAGCTATAAATGTCTCAAGTTTATCCTTCTTTATACTTGAATAATAATCTACTGTATAAAAAAAAACCCTCATCTTTCTTTATCCATTCCTCAGTTGATGGACATTTGTTTTTATTTTTCCAAGATTTAGTTTTTACAAACTGTGCCACTATAAGCAGGGGTGCACATATATCGCTGTGGTATGATGTTTTCAATTGTTCCAGGAAGACAGCGAGAAGAGGAAAATCTGGGTCAAATAGAACCTCTAATTCTATGTTTTGAGGAATCTCCACACTGATTTCCACAGTAGTTGAACCAGTTTATACTCCTACCAAAAGAGGAGAAGGGTTCCTTTTCCCCACAGCCCTTCCAGCATTTGTTATTGGTTGATTTCTTGATGGCAGCCATTCTTTCTGGGGTGAGATGATATTTCAGTGTTGTTTTATTTTGCATTTCTCAAATGAACAGAGATGTTGAAAATTTTTTCATATATTTATTTTCTGTTTGTATTTCTTCATCTGTGAAGTCTGTATTTCTCTCAGTTGCCCATTTTTGGACTGGGTCTTTAAATTGCAGGAGTGGTTCTGATTTTTTTCCAATTATTTATATGTTCTAGAATTTTAGGAATATTTTCCTTAGTTCTGTATGCTCATAACTTCACACTTACCAGGCAGGCGCTTATGTGACTGAGCTGAATCCCCAGCCCTGTTCTAGATATTAGTTCTTTGTCTGAGGGACAACTGACTAAAATTTTTCCCACCCTGTGGGTTTTCTTCTCACTTGTTAGTGATTTCTTTTATTGTGCAAAAGCTTTTTATAAAATGAGATCTCAGTTTTGATTCTTTGTAGTATTTTCCATGCAACTGGGATTTTGTTCTTGAAAGCTGTACCTACACCTAAGTCTTCAAGAGTTCTGCCTATTCTCTCTCCCAGTAGATTTGGTGTTTCTGTTTCAATATTTAAATCTTTGATCTATCTAAAATTTAGTTTAGTGCATGGTGAGAGACAAGGGTCTAGTTTCAGTCTTTGATATGGGGAAAGCCAATTTTATACAGCACCATTTATTATAGAGTCTATTTTCTTCCAGTGAACTTTTGGTCCCTTTGTCAAGGGTAAGGAGGTTGAGTGTGTTGGGGTTGTTTCTGCACCTTCTAACCTGCTCCATCGATCCTAAGGTCTGGTTTTTGTGCCAGTACTTTGCTGTCTTTTACACAGTAGCTTTGTAGTATAATTTCAAGTCAGGGATTGTGATATCACTTGCCTTGTCTTTACTGCCTAGGATTGCCTTTGCTATTCTAGGTCTCTTCTGGTTCCAAATGAATTTTAGGAATGTTTTCTTTAGTTCTGTGAGGTCTGCTAATGGTATTTTAATTGGTATTGCATTAGATCTATTTAACAATTTGGGGAGTATGATAATTTTCACTATGTTGATTGTTCTTATGCAGCAGTAAGAGATATCTTTCCATTTTCTGATATCCTCTTCAATCTCCTTTTTCAGAGTCCTGTAATTGTCCATGTATAGGTCTTTTACTTTCTTTGTTAGATTGATTCCTAAGTATCTCATTTTTTGATGTTACTGTCAAAAGTTTTTTCCTTAATTTCTCTTTCAGTGTCTTTGGTGTTTGTGTACAGGAATGCTGTTGAGTTTTGAGGATTGACTTTGTATCCAGCTATGCTACTGAACTTGGCTATTAAATCTAGAATCTGTTGTTGGAGCTTTTGGGGTCTTCTATGTAGAGTTCTATTTCATCTACAAATAATGCTAATTTAACTTCTTCCTTTCCTATTCTTATTACTTTTATTTCTTTTTGTTTTCTAATTTTTCTGGTTAATATTTCCAGAACTATATTGAATAGAAGTGGTGACATGGACATTCTTGTCTTATTCTTGATTTTAGAATGAAAGCTTTCTATTTTTGACCATTTTGTATGATGTCACTGTTGGTTTGTCATAGATGGTATTTGACCACTGTGCAATGAAAATGGAACACAATAGCAAAAGAAACCACAAAATCTCCATATATACATGGGAGTTAAATAACACCCTCTGATCAACAAGTGGATTACAGATCACATTAAACAAGATATTAAACATTATCTACAATTAAATGATAATGCTGATACAAGGCACTAGAACTTATGGGACACAATGAAAGCAACCTGGAGAAGGAAATTTATAGCGGTGAATTCTCACATCAGGAAAATAGAATGAGTTCAAATAAACAACTTAACGTTGAACCTCAAACTTGTAGAAAAAGAAGAATAAATCAAACCCAAATCTTATATGAGGGAGGAAATTATGAAGATCAGAGCAGAAATTAATACAATTGAGACTAAGAAAACAACCTAAAGAATCTATGAATTGAAGACTTGGTTTTTTGAAAGATTAAATAAAATTGATAAAAACTTAGCTACCCTTATCAAAAACAGGAGAAAAGACTCACATCCACACAATTAAAATGAGAAGAGTGAAACGGCAATGGATCCTGGGGAAATCTAGAAGATTATCAATACGTACTTAAAGATCTTACTCTCATAGGATAGAACACAAGAAAAGGGCAGATGCTTAGATACATATAAATCACCAAAGCTGAATCAAGAAGATATAAAAATTCTGAAAACCAATATCAGGCAATGAAATTGAAAATATAATTAAAACTTACCAACAAAAGCAGCCCAAGTTCTGATGGATTCACTACTGAATTCTACAAGAAATTTAGAGTTCTACTACCACTGCTCCTCAGACTCCTTAATGAAATTGAAAGAGAACCAAGACTCCCAAAAAACATTCCTGGAGTCAAGTATTACCCTGACAGCAAAACCAGAGAAGAACCCAATCAAAAAAAGAAAACAAGAGACCAATCTCCCTAATGAACATAAATGCAAAAATCCTCAGTAAGATACTGGCAAACAGAATGCAGCAAATCATCAAGAAGATACACTAGGATCAAGGAGGATTCATCTCAGAGATTCAGGGATGGTTCAACGTATGGAAATCAATAAACATAATACATCATATTAACAGAGCCAAAGACAAAAATCACATGATTATCTCAATAGACACAGCACTGTTAGAGTAAGTCCGATTAGACTAAGTCGAATGCCCGTTCATGATTAAGAAAAACTGTAGAGAAAATTGGAATAGATGGTCTTTAACTCAATGCTGTCTAATTATAGTTTTAATCTTCTTGTTTGAGAGGAATAATATTATTCCACTTTTCTAAAAGACCATTTCAATGATCATCTCTTTCAGAATTAATTGACATTTTATTTATTAGTTTAAAAAGTATTTGAAGGTACTTTCAGAAAGCAATTTCTCAGACTCAGAGGATGGATGTGTTTGCCTGGCTGATTATAAATGACAGAGAAATGCCTCCCAGTACAACCTCAGCATGCTTTGGAGATGGTCATGATGACAAGCTACTGTGAGGTCTCTTGTTCCTGCCTAATTAGAAATTCATATTTATTTGACAGATAATGGCTCCAAATTCAACTAAGCACACATGAGTTGAATGGGGAAAATTTATTCAGACTCCCTAAGTAAAGAGAATGGAATCTGACTACTGAGAAGTATCTCAAAACAATATTCTCAAGGGATAATCTAAATTAAAAAAAGAAACTGATTTAATAACTGACAAAAATCACCAAAAAGATAAACTAGGAACTATTTGTAACTAGCAAACAACATTGAATTATTGCAACAGTACAGGTATAAGTTAAAATATACTTTTTATTGCCTACTATATGAAATTGTTTGACAGGAATGGAATTCCATCACATTAAAATTTATTGGTATGTAGCTCTTTGTACTCCCTACAGACTAGACATAGCCTACTCAAGAAGCATTTTGCAAGATGTTTTTATGTAGTTTCTGCCTGTAGGAAACTAGACAGCTCTTAAATGGAGAGAGAAGAGATACAAATATGAAATACCTATAAACAATTTAAAGCAATATATGAAATGTCTGTATGGTATTTATGGCTTCCTCCTCAGACAAATAAATCAAAGAAACGTAAACATAAAAACAACCTTTCAAAGATTATTCTTTGCTCCAGTTTCAGTGACATTTGTTGCTTTCAGCTAAAGGCAGCATTGGATCAAAGAAGATTCAATTCCTTAGACATATAAATAACAATTATTTAAATTAGCCAATTATTAAAACAAAAGAAGTGACTCTACTGCTTTTTTTAGTTGATTTTACTAAGTTTGGTCTCTATGTAGACCTAATTCTGAGCAAGTTATGTAGACATTCTTGCTCAATTTATTCAATTTATTTAATAATTGAAATTGTTACTAATGAATCAAGCAATTTATAGAAATTCATGGAATTTATAGAACAATTTATAGAATTCATGGAAAGCGAGCTTGTGTTCTACTCAGTAATGCATATGCATATCACCAAGGTTTGCACCCATCTCATTTATCTTTCCTTCCTTAAAAGTAGCTTCACTCTTTATTTTCTCTTTAGATGCCCTCCTAACCTCATTAATTGCAGAAGTCAGTAACCAGTACTCTCCTGGTGCCTTTCCCATCCTAAAAGAAGCGACGCTTACCACTTCCCAGGAGTGGAATCATAGAGAAGATTCTCCAGCCCTCAGTGCAGCACGCTGTGTAGCACTATGAGAATCAGTCTGCTTAGAGCCATGAACCAAATTTATGAGCTAGTTTCTTAATTGAGTCCTTCAGGTCAGGCTTCACCTCCCAAATGCTTTGTAAGGAAAACATGCACGGAAAAAAAGCCAAAGCCAAAGTGTCCCTGTGCTGACCACGACGAAGTCCCCCGAGCCTTTCAGTGTCAGTCTGCTGTTGTCTCATGCCTTGCCATGTGCATTCCACCTGGGTTCCCACAAAAGCATCTTCTCAATAGCTAGTTACTAGAGATTATTTAGTTATTGGTGCTTAGCTTTAAGTTAGCCTTTTCCCCCTAATCTGTGAAAATGGGTTTGAACCATTTATAGTTTTCCCTTGCCAACTGTGAAGATATTACACTTTGTCAGTAAAGACTACTGCGTGCTCAGTGAAGGATGTGTGTTCTGCCAAGCTTCCGGAGGCTGGTAGCTCCTCCAGGCCCAGCTCCTGCCGGGCTGTGCAGCAACCAGCAGCTTCCCCAGCCGCCCCTCGCAGACGGGTTAGTGGCAGAGGTTCAGTGCCCTCACAGACACGGCACATCCAGTTCCCTCCTTGCCTTGCAGGAAACATCTTTAGTAAGTTCCGGAGGTGGATTTTCAGCAGAGACCAAAAGAGAAGCACCACAGTTAACCATCAACCATCCTGTGACGTAGGGCTGTGCTCTCCTCCTGAGGTTCAGCTCTCAGCTGTCTCTGGAAATTTGTGACTGCTCCTAACAGCCGCTCTGCCCATTCTACTGTTGTTTCTAGCTTCTAACCGGTCAAACTCTCATTACCCTAAGGCCCTGCTATGATTAATAATCCTTTCTAAACATTCACTGCGCACATTTCGAGGTGGTGTCTCCTCTGACAGGAGCCAGACTGGCACATAGAGTGGTAACAATTTACAGTAAGGTCATATCACACTAACATCCCTTAAAATTAAGCAGTTGACCAAAGTACAGTACTTACTTATTGTATTGTTATTATCAGTATTTATTTTGATACAAAGCTAAATCTAAGGTTTTGAATATTTTAATTACAAATGTCAGAGAATAGTTCCTAGTAACTATTAAGCTGAATAATACGCAAAAAGTAAGTAGTTAAGCATTTTTGGTTTTGGAAAAAAAGAGCTTCATCTTTTTCTGAGGGGAGCGATGTTTTAATGTCAGGTGTGCACCTTAGAAGGTGAATTAACTTCTGTTAGAAGTAGAATAGTTGTCTAGTGGGATCCTATGTGTATGAGCTTACGAGGGATCAGACATCAAAGTAAGAGTTTTACAAACTTTCCCCAATTTGTTTATTTGTTGGTACTGGGGCTTGAAGTCAGGACTGCCCTCTATGCTAAGCACATATTTTACTGAGCTACGTACACCTTCCTCAAAAAAGTACTTTATCAGATTATCCTTTTTACCTTATTCTTAAAAGAAAAATATAGTACAAAATTTCAAAACAAGATAGTAAAAGAGTAATAATGGTTAATACATTGAATATTGTTATCTTCAAAGTAGTTGCTCAGACTATAAGATATAGGCATGAAAAGCTGACCAAATATAAATGCAAACCTTTCTTTTCAGTGAACTAATATAAATTAGTACTATAGTTATCTTATCTTGAAAAAAATATATATATATATCCTTTTCCCTGCCTTCTTTTCTCTCATGTTCCATCCCATTTTCTCTTTATTTTTGAATAGTTTCTTCCCATTGCATAATATCTGTTGTACATTTTGCATCATATTTATTCTTCCAAATTCTCAGACTAGGGAGGCAATATAACATTTATACATATTTGTCTGATTTATTTCACCTACAAGTGTGGTCTCAGCTGCATCCATATACCTGTAAAAGTCTTAAGTTTATCCAGCTTTATAACTGAGTAGTATTATATTGTACAAAAACACCACATCTTTTTCATCCATTCCTCAGTAGACAAGCATTTGAGCTGTTTCCAAGATTTCATTTTTACGAACTGTGCTACTATAAACAGGGGTACACATACATCACTGTGGTATTATGTTTTTAATTGTTCCAGGAAGACAGCGAGAAGAGGAAAATCTGGGTCAAATAGAACCTCTAATTCTATGTTTTGAGGAATCTCCACACTGATTTCCACAGTAGTTGCACCAGTTTACACTCCCACCCAAAGAGGAGAAGTGTTCCTTTTCCCCACAGCCCCTCCAGCATTTGTTATTGGTTGATTTCCTGATGGCAGCCATTCTGTCTGGGGTGAGATGATATTTCAGTGTTGTTTTATTTTGCATTTCTCAAATGACCAGTGATGCTGAACATTTTTTCATATATTTATTTTCTGTTTGTATTTCTTCATCTGAGAAGTGTATATTTATCTTGTGCCCATTTTTTCAGCATTAGTGGCATTAGTTTTCTAAATTTCTTGTGGAATTCACCAGTGAATCTATCAGGACCTGGGATTTCCTTTGCTGGTAAGTTTTTAAATACATTTTCATTAACTGATATTGGGTTATTCAGAATTTTTATATCTTCTTGATTCAGCATTGGTAATTCATACTTATTTAGGAATCTGTTTGTTTCTTCTGTGTTTTTCATCCTATGAGAGAAAAGATTTTCAAAGTAGGTATTGATAATACTTTGAATTTCCACAAGATCTATAGTTTTTTCACTCGCCATTCCTCAATGAATGAATTTGAGTTTTTTCTCTCCTTTTTTGGATAAGTTTGGTTAAGATTTTATCAATTTTATCTGTTCTTTCAACAAATCAACTCTTCATTAATTCTTTGTATTTTTTTCCTAGTCCCCATTACATTAATTTCTGCTCTCATATTTATAATTTGCTCCCTTGTATGGGCTTCAGGCTTATCTTGCTCTACTTTTTCTGGAAGGTTGAGGTGCAACATTAGGTTGTTCATTTGTGCTCATTCTGTTCTCCTGATGCGAGAACTCAGTGCTCTCAATGTCCCTCTTAGAACTACTTTCACTGTGCCGTGAGTTCTGGAATGTTGTATTTGCATTCTTGTTTCATTGTAGATATTATTTAATTTCTTCTTTAATTTCATTATTAATTACTGGTTGTTTAGAGTGCTATGTTTTTTATTCTTATTTTTTTAATGACTTTTTTCTTTTTGAGACGAAGTCTCGCTATGCTGTTCAGGTTGGCCTTGGGCTCACTTTGTAGCCCAGGCTGGTCTCGAACTTGCAATGATCCTCTTGTCTCAGCCTCCCAAGTGCTGGGATTACACAAGTGCACCACCATGCCTTGTTAGAAGGGTGTTATGTAATTTCTCTGTGTTTGTGGAGATTTTGCATTTAATTTCCAATTTCATTGCACTATAGTAAGATAGTATGTGTGGGACAACTTCACCTTCTTTGTATTTACTTAAGCATGGTCTGTGGGTTAGTATATGGTCTGTTTTAGAGAATTTCTCACGTACAACAGAGAACAATGTGTATTCTGATGATGTGTGGAATACTCTGAAAACACCTACTTAAGCCATTTGTTCACAGGTTGGTTGAGTTCTGGTTTTCTTGCTGATTTTTTGTCTAGTTTATCTTTTTGTGACAATATGATGTTAAGGTTTCCTTTTAAAGTTGTGTTATTGCTTATTTGATTTTTCATGTCTATTAATAATTTTCTTATATAGTTGGATGATCCTGTATTTGCTGCATAACTATTTATGATTGTTAACTCTTTTTCTTCAAGTTTTCCCCTAACCAGTATGTAGTGTCCTTCTTTATCTCTTTTGATTATTGTTGGTTTGAAGTTCACATTGTCTGCAAATAGAATAGCAACTCCTGCTTTTTTCTGAGTTCCTGTTGCATGGAAGATTGTATTCCATCCTTTGAATTTCAGTCCATGGATTTCTTTTTTATTTAAATGTATTTCTAGTATACTGAATATTTTTGGACCTTGTTTCTTGATCCATTCTGCCAGTCTGTTTCTTTTGATTGGCAAGTTGAGGCCATTTACAGTGATAGTTTTACCTGATATGTATTGGTTTATCTTTGATATTTTCTTGTTGTTGGTTCCTTGCTTTTCCCCTCCATTTAATTGCTTGCCCTGCCTGGTGGCTTCTTTCAGTTGTTGTTCTGGGACTTGTTTGTCTCTGTCTAAAATACTTTTCAGTACTTTTTGTAGGGCTGGTTTGGTGTTCATGAATTTCTGCAGTTATTATTTATGAAAGAAATATTTGTATTCTCCATTAAATTTGGGAGATACTTTTGCAGGTTATATCAATCTGGGTTGGAAGCTGTTATCTTTCAGAACTTGAAATACTTCACTCCAAGTTCTTGACTTGAGGGTTTGTGTTGAGAAGTCTGACATGATTTTGATGGGTTTTCCTTTATAGATGATCTGTTTATTTTCTCTAACAGCTTTTGATGTTCTATTCTTGTGCTGAATTTCTAGAATCTTGATTATTAGATATCCTGATATAGTTTTATTTTTGTCATGGATGTTTGGAGTTCTATATGCCTCATTTATTTTTATGCTAAATTCTTTAGGCATGCTTCGGAAATTTTCTGCCATTGTTTCTGTAAGGACATTATTATGGCATTTGTGCTATCTCCAGCTTTCTCAGTGACCCCAATCAATCTTATGTTATTCTTCTTTGCTTCATGTTGTAGCTGTTGGATCACTTTCTCATGGTCTCTTGCTATTTTCAAGATATATTTCTTTTCATGATCATTAACTACATTTCTGCCTTCAAGGTCCAAAATTCTATCCTCTCCTTCATTCATTCTGTTGCATACATTTTCAATGGAGGTTTTAATCTGTTGGGTTTCTTTTTTGATCTGTTGCATGAATTTCATTTCTTTCCTATGTTGGGCATTGTTCGTTTTCATCATTTTTCTACTCTCATCTATTCTTTTATCTGTGTCTTCTCTAATATCTTTGATTTTAACCATCACTTCTTCTTGTATCTGAGAGATTGTTTCCTCCATAGCCTTCTCCACTTGCTTTTTTCACTTCTGTTACTATCATTCCTGAAAGTTTCAGTGTTCAGCCTCCAATTTCATCTATCTCATTGAGCACTGGGCTTGTTCTAGGTGGGCTGGGTGTCTGGTCTTGCATTTTGCATCTGTGACTTGTCATTTTCTATTTTCTACTTTTGATTTTATTTTATTTTCTGTGTTGATGCTTGCCAATTTCTTATGGTAGGTGGCTTTATTACTAGTGTTGAAGCCTCCCTAGGAGATGTCTGTCCATCAAGGCTGTCCTCTAGATGTAGGTGGTTCTTTATGGCCATCCCAAGAACCTAACTCCCCAGTTTGTGAAGAGTGCAAAGTTACTATTTGGCTCACCACCCAGTCCTGGGCTACTGGACTGTGGTGATGATTATGACCCCATAAATCACAGTGTTATCATACAGGGGAGAAAAACTGATTATGACATATATGACATCCTGACTAAAGTAATACAATCAGTAATAACAATAGTTTGAAGTACAGTTTAACTGCTGAAAACTATGGTAAGCATTAACCTGCTACCTCTGACCACAGAAGAAAACTCTAAAGTTATATAACAAAATCAAACATATAACATGTTCTTGCATTCAGTGATTTTCCACTTAGTGGCATGATTTTACCCTTATGAAGGGAACTGGGGGATTAAAATGAGAAGGTAAGAGGATAACGTGGTTAGTGAGATGAAATATAATAGAGTCAAGGTTGGAGGTCAAAGAATAATCACTCAAGTTTAGGAAAACCGGAGGACTCGGACAGAAAGAATGTAATAAAATGTAAAGGAGTAATCAGAAAGGGAAGAGACAATGTTTACGCACTTGAAAGTTTCAATTTAAGAAGTAGCTGATGAGAGAGAAATAAGATCAATAGAAGAAAATGTAAAAGAAAGGTAAGAAACCTAAACAATGAAAAAAGAAGGAGGAAACAGGAGAATGAAAAAGAAAATAGAAGAAAAAAAAGCAGATAAGAGAAAGAGGAGAAAGGGGTGGGGAAATCCCAAAACAAAAATAATCATAAAATACAAAACAAAACAATATGACATTCCATCAGACAGGAAAGGGACAGCCAATCCTACAAACAAGGACGGTAAAAGCAGTAAAGTACCTCTGGTGTTTACGGTTCTCTGAGTGTGTTCATGGAGATCCCAGAAACGTGCCGGTGCAGAGCTGATCTTGGCCTTTGATGTGAAGGCTGGGCCTGGTCTTCTGTTGGTGGAGTTCTCCAGCGCTCAACTGCTAGCTCCTCTCTCCTGCTTCAGGCACTTGCACGTTGCTGGTCTCGCTGATTATGCCACCCACCAAAGACGCGTGTGCGCCTGCGTGGCCGGGTTGGTTGTCTTGGCTCTTGGGTTCTGGTGGCAGATTCTCCAAGATAGCACAGATTCATCTACTTTGCCCACCTACCCCCAAAAAAAGATTCATGAAAACTACCAAGATGTTTTAAAATGTAAATCCAGTCCAACAATATCCTCCCAATGGCCTGTTATGAGGAGACAGGAAACTGCAGGCTTTATCTGCCATCTTCCACATGGCCTGCTAAATACCACAGAAACTTTTTATCAATTTTGACTTGGAAACCCCACTTAGGGACAGGTGTAGTTTCTTCCAAACTTGTGCTCACTTTATAGATGAGGTAGCTGGCCCTCAAAGAAGTTTAAATTTATATAACCCATAGACAGTAAAATATAGATCCAAAACCAGACTGTGCTGAGCTCAGAACCAATTTTATCTTCCTAAAACCCAAGGACTCACAGAGGATTCAGCTGAGCAGTCTCTCACCAGGCCGTCATCAGCTACATCAGGACAATAGCAGTTAGATCACTATTCTCGCGGCCTTTTTCTGCTCTCTTCATTCATTGAGTGACTCTTGCTTCCTGGCTATACATGCAAAATAATAGAAGCTCAAGTTTATACCTATTTAATAACTCTACTCTGATTTTGTTGGGCAAGTGGAAACTTTCCATTAGAAATAATTCGTCTTCTCTTTTTTCCTTGGCAGATACTCATGTCTGTAGCAACTTGCTGCCTCATGATTCCCCAGCTGATAACAAAAAGCAAATTTTATATTTCATCCATACTTCTCTGTGAAACAAGCATTTCCTTTGATTACTTGTAAGTGAAGCACTCTTATTAGAGAAGAAATAATAGCTAGAGTTGCTAAAATGTTTCAGAGGTTTTATCGTCTCTTACTGAGAAGATATATATTGAAATCTTCTTTGTTTACAAATTGCAAAATCCATAAAAACCAAAGGAAAGTATCCAGGACTTGAATTTCAAATAAAAATTCTGTATGAGTAGGTTTGAGTCTCAGTTCTTGATAATTGTTAAGTGCTTACTACTAACTCACGTAATAAAACTGTCACTGAAAACCAATACAGAACACACAATTACAGCAAAACACGTTTAGAACAGAGAAAAGGCAAAGGGGATCTGTTGTGTATTAACTTTCTCTTTCCCAACAAAGGAAATAATCACAAACCATGGGATGGTTCAAAGGATATAAAAATTTTTACATACAAGGGAGAAATGAGATAAAGCAAACACCTGCTTGCTGAAGCAATCTCATCAAAGCCATCTAAGATGTCAAAAAGCATAAATCCATTCCAACAG
>PVJX010044064.1:0-13360 GCA_004027295.1 Dolichotis patagonum
AAGACGCAGACAGTGCTACAAACTAAAATGGGTATATGGATAATGACAGTAAAAGAAAGAATACAAGTAGAAAAGAATGGCGGATCTAGTAGTGGTGCTAAACCAGACTGTATTTTCAGGTTCTAAAATTGTGGGCGTTTACTAACAGGCAGCCACAGTCAGTACAAAATAAGAGACTGAACACTTAGAGGACTCATGGTGTTCGTAAAACAACAATAAGCCAGTTGCTGAAGGTAAAGGATCCTAATGCAGAACCCAACAGAGAACATTCTCTGGCCACTCAAAAAGAAGATCCTCTATTTGCTGTGAGGAGGTCTTGGTAGCTTCCCTCTGTGAGTATCCAGTTGGCTTTTTCTGTCAGTATTCTTCAGAGAAAATAATAACTGTTCACCAGAATACTGGTTAGTAAAAACAATTCTAATGGTAGCATCTTGTGCTATGGCCCAGGTGCCAAAGTTCCTGAGATCCAGCTTCACTGAGCGTGCAAAAGTGGCCCTCAGTAACCTCTAAATTGAAAAGAGTGCAAAATGGTGGGATTTGAGAGAGTAAGTCATCTGCCGTTGCAATTTTGATGCAGATAAGTGGTTTAAAAATCTCAGTGTCATACTCAAAGAGCATTTACTTAGGTGACAGAATTGTGGGTTGGCCTGGGATCAGTTGATCTGGGGTAGGCCCATCTAGGGCAGCTCTGTTCTACCTGTCTTTCTGTTTCAGAAGAGCATGGCCTCAGTGTATGAGGATCAGCTGCAAGATATCATGAGGCCAAAGATAGTGGCAGCCAGACTCAGGATTGGACAGAGTGCCATTGCCTAGGGTCTTTACTATAGTACATGTCTTGGGTCATGGCAAGGTCAGAGGAAGAACTTACATAACTAACGGTCAGCACAAAAGCAACTTCTGAGTCAGAAGGTTCCTGGTTTATCTCAAGTTAGTATTGAAGCATACACAAAGACAAGACAGGGGACATCACAATCCCTGATTTGATATTATACTATAAAGCTACTGTGATAAAACAATGTGGTATTGGCAAAAAAACAGACCCAAAGATCAGTAGAAGATGCGGAAACAACTCCAGATACACCACGCTACCTTCTCTTTGACAAAGGTGCCAAACACACTCACTGGAAGAAAGCCTCTTTGATAAATGGTGCTGGAGAAACTGGCTTTCATGCCAAAGATTAAAATTGGACCATATCTTTTTTTTTTTTTTTTTTGTACTGGGGATTGAACTCATGACCTCGCGCTTGCCAGGCAGGCGCTTATGGCACTGAGCTAAATCCCCAGCCCCCGGACCATATCTTTTACCACACACTAAGCTAAAATCAGAATGCATTAAAGATCTTAATATGAAAGTAGAAACATTAAATCTGCTGGAAGATAGAGTAGATAAAACTCTTGAAGACTTTGGTGTAGGAAAAGACTTTACGAACAAAACCACAGTTGCAACTATCACAAAGAATCAACAATTGGGATGTCATCCTATTGAAAAGCTTTTGCACAGCAAGAGAAACCACCAACAGAGTAAAGAGACAACCCACGGTGTGGTAAAACATGTTTTCCAGCTGTTCCTCAGACAAAGAATTACTATCCAGAACATATAAAGAACTCAAAAAAATCAGTTCTCCCAGATTAAAGACCCAATCCTAAAATGGACATCTGAGATGAATACACACTTCTCAAAAGAAGAAATACAAACAGCAAATAAATATGTGGAAAAATGTTCATCATCCCTGGAAACTGGAGGGATGCAAATTAAAGCAACACTGAGATTCTACCTCACGCCGGAAAGAATGGCTACTATTAAGCAATAACAAATGCTAGTGAGGTTGTGGAGAAAAGGGAACCTTTTTTCACTGTTGGTGGGAATGCAGACTGGTGCAACCACTGTGGAAATCAGTGTGGAGATTCCTTAAAAAACTAGGACTAGAGTTCCCATTTGACCCAGGTATTCCACTTCTGGTTATCTTTCTACAGGAATTAAAAACATTATACCACAGCAATATATGTGCACCCATGTTTATAGCAGCACAATGTGTAATAGCTAGATCTTGGAAATAACCTAAATGTCCATTGACTGAGTAATGGATAAAAAGGATGTGGTACTTTTATACAATAGAGTACTACTTAGCCATAAAGAAGGGTAAACTTTGAGACTTGTATAGGTAAATGGATGCAACTTCAGACCATACTCATAAGTGAAATAAATCAGACATGCATGTGTAAACATTGTATTGTTTCACTAGTGTGAGAAGCTGAAAGAAAATAATACATGTATTTGTGTATATATGTGTATATGTATGTCAAAAAGATAGTTAAGACAGTTATACTACTGATTTCTCTGAGTTCACTGAAGAGAAAGATTTGTGCTGGTACTGTTCACACAATTGAATGCAAATGTTTTGTGCTCTGGGTGAATGATCTGGAGATGAAAATGTGTAATATGTGTACCATTGTTGCTCCCTGATTGATTATGTTTTAAAATTTTGTTTTCTTTTTCATTTGTTTTCCTTTGAAATAAAATGGATTTAAAAAAAATATTGAAGCATGTGTAGAGTACCATAGTCTGAGTTCATGAACCTCTGCATCCACGTTAATGGTTTCATCTGTGTGTTGTGTGCCGGGAAATTATGTGGGAAAAACAGCAGGATTTTTCAAGGATGATTGTGTGCTCAAGCTGAATCCCTGTACCAGTAAAGGCAACCCTTTTAGAGCTTTCAGCAGTAACAAACAGCCCACTCTGGCACATGTGCCATGGATTCACTGCCCCTCCACTGTCATTCTGCTCTAGGGGGAGGTAGTTAATCTGTACCTGTAGATGGCAGAAGTCCAGTCAGTGTATGAGAAGCATGCAAGACCGCTTGGAGTCTAGGCTTATATCTAATCCACTTTGATTTCTACAACTTTCTGTTGGCCAAAACAAGCCCCATGGCTGACCTCACTGTCAGGGAACCTGAAAGTGATTATGCCTCTTTAGAGGTTGAAACAGTAGAGGGCATAGCTACTGGGAGAGTGGAGTCTTAAGTGCAGTGTTCCACAGAGGAGAGGGGCTACCTCACCTCCCCCTGAGGCACAGACTCCTCCTGCCTCCATACGGGTTTAATTTGTTCCTGCAGTATGAAGTGGCTGTGGCTGCCTCGCCACTGGTGCTGCAGATCAGCTCTGTGCAGGCTGAACACGGTGAGCAGCAGGTCTGTGGTTTGAGAGGGACTGTGCACTAGTACCTGCCTGAGTGGCTTACTCCCTCCATAAGTAAAGAATATGACTTGGCCCTGAAGTGGCAGGAAGTTAGAGTTGTGACCGACAACTATCTTTCGTGTTTTATATTTTATCTTAATTGACTTATGCTTGATTTTCTTTTATTTCTTTAAGTAGAAATGTGAAACACTTCCTAGATGAGCATATTTCATTTATTTTTTGTTTAGAGCCACATACACTTTATATAAGAAGCTATTGGCATATACATTTCTTCTGTTACTTTTAACTGCTATATTTAGGGCTGATGCTCTGTGGTTACGCACTAGGATTCATGGCCTAGACTAAACATACACTGTTTAAGACAAGGAGTCAGGAATAACTTGTCATTATATTATTTGGACTGAAAATGATTTCTTGCTGATGTTGCAAACTTTAAAAAGTTTCAGCCACTGTGAAAACATAGTTGAGTGGTTTGCCTATTAGCATCAGGTAAAGCATGGTGACTTCCAATTCAGATAAGTGATTTAGCCCTCAACCCAGAGCTGCCATCTCTCCAAGTTCAGAATTCTTCCTAAAGACCCAGAGCAAACAAACAAACAAACAGAAAAATAGACAATGTTGAAAATTGAAGAAATTTTCCTGCATCATATTCTGGTAAGGAAGTAACTGTTTTACTCATTGATGGACTTTTGCTTTTTCCCTTTCTGATTTATGTCTTGGCATAGGAGAGCCACTTGCCTTAGTGAGAAGTTACCAATTGAGCAGAAGCTCAGGATTGTATTAAGTGGTCCTAAAGAAGGGCCACTGCTTCGGGTTGTATGGAATGTGAGCCACTTAATGGAGGCCACTGTGCGAAGAGGTTTTCTTTTGAAATTTTGGTGTCAGTGGTTAGAGTACTGGGACAAGGCTTTCTGTTTTTTACTCAGCCACTTAGCCTCTTTTTTCCTTACCAAACCTCTCACCCAAATGCTTGTTGGTCTCCAAGGCTTATTTTCTCCCCTCCGTCCCCATCCCTAAGTAAATTTAGGAAATTTCATATTTCCTTGGATATTTAGGATAGAAACAGTTGAATCCTTTCTTTAACTGCTCCCCAAACACACAGAAACACCTCTTTGTCTCTGTCTCTGCCCCCACCCCCCGACTGTAGTATTTGGAAACCACAGGTTCACACCAGCACTCAGAATGCTGTACAGATCACTTTGTGAAGTTCTATGAACAGTGGAAAGTTATATCTGAATTCTCATGCAGATTCTGAACATGATTTATTGGGTGAAAAATTGGTTTTTGTTTATTCTTAAGAATTGTGATATGGTCATGACAAAATACATTAGCATCAGCAAGAAGAGGCCATTTTGAAAAGCAGACAAACCAAAATAGGGAAAGACTTGTACTAAAATCTAAAAAACACATATTTTCTGAATTAAGTATTAAAGAAGATGCGCAAAGAGAAGATTGGACATTGGAGAAGACTCTGTAGTAAACCAGAGAATTCTCTATAGAAACACTGCCAAACAGAAAAAACAAGAAAGGGATTGAAACAGTGGAAGTGAAGAGAACAGAAATGGAGATGGTAAACTGAACAGATGGAAATAAAGAAATAGTCAAACAATTTCTTTAAAAAAATCCTTGCTTGTTTAATGAAATGCTGGAGATTAAACCCAGGACCTCTTAGATACTAAGCACGTACTGTACCACTGAGCTAAAATCCCACCCCTAAAAAATGTTTTTCTAAACTGAAAAAGGACATGTAAAAGGGAAAAAAAAACCCTCTTAAAACATCAAAGCAAAACTGACACAAAACAAAGCTTAAAAATACTACCACCAGCAATAGAACCAGTGACCCCAAACCAAAATGATTCAGCCTCAGATAATGCAAGGAGCTACCGGATTAAATCTCCAATGCTCTGAGGGTAAATAAACTGGGAAGCAGTTGTTTTTTGATTCATGGGTCAATAGAATGTCTTTAAGTCTTCAGGAAAATAGCAAATATAATTCCTTTAGTAAATTTCTCAAAGTAGCGTATTACTTTAAAAATTGATCTAAAACATGAGAAAAAAATCAAAATGAACTCAAGTGGCACATCTTAAAACATGGGAGCAGCACTGAACATGAAAGCAGGTTTCATATGCACACATGATTATACATGTAATTTCAAAGTGAAAACATTTCAAAGCAGTGAATGATACCATTAAAAATTTTAAAGGCAAATGACATGGCTTATACTGTAGATAAAATTATCAAGATTTAGGAAGAGAGAAAAAAAGATTTAGGAAGCGAGATTAGAAAAACAGGGCTGAATTCCTCATTTCATCTGACAATAAAATTGTATTTCATCCTTGTAGTTGATAGTTACGCAAATATAGGCTTATTTATTAATGTATTCCCTTTTGTGATAACTGGGGATTGAACCCAGGGCCTTTGAACTGAGGTACATCCTCAGCCTTTTTAAAGTTTGAGACAGGGTCTCAGTAAGTCACTAAATTGCCTAGGCTGGGCTTGAACTCGTGATCTTCCTGCCTCAGCCTCCTGGCATGCCAGGGGTGGTACAGGGTTGTACCACTATGCCCAGTGGATTTGTAATATTTCAAAGCTATTTCAGGTCAATCCAAATTCAATTCTAGAACCTAAAAGCAAAAATATAGTCATTGTAAAAGACAAGTAGCATTACTGGCAACAATACATGAAAAACTGAAACACAAACAAAATGATGAGGTAGGAAGAGAGATTTTAGGACAGGTCTTGACAATAAATGTAAACTGTCTGATTGCCACCTGGAAGCATCATGACACATTCTACCTGCTCTAGGTTGACATATGATCACCTACCTTTCTTTTACTTTCCCATTTCATTCCTCGAGTTCCCATTTTGTGGAGTATCTCTTTCCCCAAAGTGCTTGGGACCAGAGTGTTTCAGGCTGTGCAGCTTTTCAAATTTGGTAATATTTGCACATACTTTACAAGTTGAACATCCCTAACCTAAAACCCAAAATCCAAAATATTCCAAAACCCAAACCTTTCCCCCCTCATTACTAGGAGTTATGTCCAAGGCCTTCCAATGCTAGGTACACACTGTACCATTAAGCTACCGGTCTAGCCCCTTTAAAATTTTTATTCTGAGACAAAGTCTCAGTGAACTGTCCTTACTGGCCTTGAGTTTGTTATCTTACTGCCTGACCCTCTGGTGTAGCTGGGATTACAGGTATGTGCCACCATCCCTGGCTTGAAATTCTAAACTTTTGGAATGCTGGCTTGATAATTAGAAATGTTTTGGATTTCATAGCATTTGGATTTTGGGTTCTCTTATTAGGAATGCTTAACCTGTGTCAGGAATTGTTCTTGGAGTTACCATTATGTTCTTCTTGAAACTTCTTTTCTTTGTGTTTTCCTTGATTGTCCAGGAGATCTGGGAAGGGTCAGACAGCTGGGAAACACGAGTGCTGTAGATCCTTGCTGCCGTAAGGCTGATGTGGGAAACGGATTCTGCAAGGCTAATGGACCCTGCTAGGAAAAAGTCAAGGGCTGGGTTTTCAGCTACTTTAAGTTGGGAGAGACATGAGGATGGCTGTGTGCTAAACAGAAAACACTGGTAGAGAGCGAGAAATGAAGGACACAGATGACAGACTTTACAGCTAATAGGCAAGTTATGGATGGGAGAAGTTAAGAGTCGAGTCAAGACCCAGTTATGCTTTTTCCTTTCCCCCATAATGGATGCTTCAAGCTTTATTATTCATCTCTTGTTATGCTTCTCAGCCCTTAGCTCTTGCCTGTTCCTTGCAGTCATCCCAGTAGTCCTCCGTGAAAGATACATCTGCCCATTTCTTCCCGAATGCTCTTTATGTTCATATTGCTCCCGGATTCTGTCCCTATTAGTCTTGCTCTGGGTCCCTCACAAGATTTCCTACATCAACAGAAAACTCAAGTGTCCTAGCATGGCCCATGAGTATGCTCTTCATGATTCGTTCCCACCCTCCAGCTCTCTAATTTATTTTTGGCTTTGTTTCCACTATGCTTTATTCAACTTAAGAACCCTGCACATTTGGTTCAAATCTTGCCTTCCCCATTCACTTGCTTTGCATCCTTGGGGAATCTCACTGAAGTTCTCTGCACTTTTATTTTTCATCAAAAAATGGCAATAATCAAAGTTCTACTGAAAAGATCATCTTAAGGAGTAAATGATTTTACGTATATGAAGCCATTAGATCAGTTTCTTTCATAAATGAAGCAGTTAGGTCAATGTCTGCCATACACTGAGCACTGACAATAGCTCCTATTCTTATTACTTTGTACAATTCCTCCAATGTACTATGTTTTTGCCCTCTTTCATTTTTTTGTCGATATGGCTCTTTATGCCCTTCTTCCCACTGCCAAATTGTCTTTCATCTTCAAGGTTGATTCCACTACCACCTCTGCTGTGAAGCCCCGTATGTGTCACACGTACCAGACTGGATGATGGGTACTTTCTTTGAACTTCTGAACATTATTTATTGCAACCCTTTTTTTTTCTTTTCTGTTTATTTAGATTTCCTTCTGGTCTGTTGTTAAACTCCAGATTCTAGGTATTCAGGGCTGACAGTCAAATCTATTCTATTGCGTTCCTTTCTATCACTTGATAGTTGGAGTTTAGTACTTAATCAATGTTTGTTGAATGAGTGGACACCTGAATCAAGGACACATGCAGACAGAATACACTGTTTCTTAAATAAGGCAAAGAGGTGTTTAAGTTTATTAGTTATCAATCAATTGAAATGATGCATCATTTTTACCCAGTGAGTTAGAAAACACTTTGAAAATGGATAATATTCATTGCTGTTAGCTCACTAATTCCTGATGGAATGGTAGAAGCAATTTAGCATTATGTATCACGATTGTTCAATGTTTTCCTTCCTTTTTGCTCCACTAATTGTACTTCTGAATCACGATCTGGAGGGAATAATTGTAAACACAGATGAATATTCATGGATACAGTTGCTCATGATGATGATGTTTATTTAAAAATTTAAGAGAAAACAGTGACATATCTAATATATTTGGGTGAGCATTTTGTTTTCAGAAGAATATGTGATAACATGGAAATGTTTTATTAGCGAAATGAAAAAAAGAAGATTATAAAATATGCTTACAAGTATTAAGAAAATAATGACAAAAGCCTCCATGTAGAAAACAGACTGCAAAGAAGTGTGCCAGAGAATGTTTACTTGGTTGTGTTTGGATGGCAGATGTGTAGATGATTTTTCTGTTTTGTTTTGGAGCTGGACACAGAACTTAGGGCCTGAGGCATGCTAAGCCCTGTTTTATTTTTACGTCTTTCTTTTATATAGTATTCAAGTTCTCTATAATTGAAAGTGTCTTACTTTTTCAGTGAAGCTAATGAATTTTAAAGTGTGTGTCTTAAAAGAATTAAGATCCTGATTATATTATTCATAACTGTTTGATATGAGTAAGTCTTGAGTTAGTATGTTAGTTATAAGTACCCAGAGGGCAAAGGCCTGGTCTTGTCTTCAGCCCGTTGTGCATCAGCGAGTGCCCACAGGTTTATATAGAATCATCCTCCATGTAAGGGTTCCTAATTGTTGCTGAGCTCATGGTGGCCTTTTAGTCAACCAAGTCAGGAACAGTTGAAAATAAAAAGCCAGCAGATGAGGTATTCTCAGAGACAGGTGGCCTCTGAAAACAAGGTGGGTATTCCTGAAAAGAAGTGGTAGAAAGTGAAGAACTTTGCCTGAAAATGAAATGAATATTCACCTCTTTTGCCCATGTTGCAAAATAGTTACCATCATACAGACTTCTATTTGCATTATGAAAAAGATTCACACAGATATAAAAACCAAAAGCAACAACAAAAAAATCACTGACACTTTAACATATCTAAATGCATATTGTACCAAATTGTAGCACAATTACAGGTAACTATTTTAAAGCGTGTCTAAAATTATATCTCTGTGAAGGACTGTTAATAATGTTCAGCAATTGCTCTTAACTGTACAAGGATATCTTTTTGTTTGGCTATATTTTAATAGCCCTGAAGTTCAATGCACCAACACATAATGAATTTCAAACTAAATAAATTACAATTACCATGTACATTCCACTACATGTCAAAACAGGAAAAGCCATAGTATTTGATGTGGAATGAAGATGAGGTCAGTAATAAAGAGAAAACAGTAAGCTGCTTACATTTATTTGGAATAAGAACATAGGGTCAATGATTTTCAATGTAGCTGTACTTCTTTTTAATAAATATCTCATAAAAATCAGTTTACAAAGCAGATGAATTTGGCAGCAGTTATTTATACTGTTATAAGATTCTTTAGTTTCAGATGGCTTATTTCAAGGTTCAGTGTGCTTGTTTGTCTTTAAGAACTTGACAAAAATTAGAAGAATTTATAGCAAAGATGTCAGGTGCCATTGTCAATTAAAAATGACCCAAATGAATGTAGCATATTGATTTGTAACAGAATGAAAGAGGGCATCTAATTTGATTTGTAAAAATTGAGTATTTCTGGAACTTTTGTGTTTTCTCCAGTGTATAAAGGAAGGCCCATGTAAGAGCTTGTTACTTTATCGTGTCAGACTTACTCCTGAATGTGACTATTTACAACAAGCAGGCCATTTTCCTTTTACAACCTACAGATAAATTCTAAGATTTCGAAGTCATCAAAAACATTGCTCATTCTTCTGAGATAAACTCACTTAAGAGATGTCACTCTTCCAGTTTAATACAACTTAAAATTATCTCGTGGAGAAATATCTCATGTGAGATGATTAGAATAATAAAACATTGTTCCTATTGAGAGTTTAGATCCATGCACTATGCTAAATGCTTTTTATATCTTGCTAACTTAATCCTCATTTTTCATCTGTTCAGCAAATTATTATACAGGGCTCACTGTGTGCTAGGGACTATTTATTGCAGATTCAGCAGTTTACAAAGTAAACAAGTAGCCCTGCCCTCTGTGGAACTTACATTCTAGTCATGGTGGGGGAATGATGAAACTGATTTGCAAAATGAGAAAATTGTATATGAGGTTAAGGTGTGATCCATGGCCCTGGAGAGTAGGAATCAGGGAGGGGTTTTCAATGGTAGAGGGATGGTTTAAACTTTCAACAGGTTTAGTAAGGCAAGGCCCTGTAGAGATACTGACATTTGATTAGATTAAAAGATCCCCTAAAAGAGGCAAAGGACCAGACTTTAACTTACTGGGGGAACAAGCATTTCTGTTAGAAGGAACAGCAAGTGGAAAGGCTTTGAGGTTGGAACAACGAGTACATACAGTAAGGGGGGTTTCGAGGGAGATGTTGGTCGTTTATAGGGGATGACTTTCTGGGGATAGTAGGAGAGGGGGCAAATCACATTAGGCCTTGTGGGATCTCCTGAGCCTTTTGAGTTCTACTTTGAGAAAGATGGCAATCCCTCAGGAGGGTTTTGACGTGATTTGGTACTGTGCACATACTGACTGGAGGAGAGCCAGACACCAGCCCTCTCCTGTGAGTCAGTGCCATTTGCATACTTCAGGAGAGGAGAACCAGGAGCAACTCTATAGAAGCTAAGACCTCCTATGAGTTGAGATCATGTGCAGGCTGACTGTAAGGGAGACAACAAGAGCCACCCCCACCCCCATTGACTGGCTGATCTGCAGAAATACAGCCTGTGATGATAGCTAATGAGGTAAAAATACCACTTTATGCTTGTAGTGTTTAGTGTTTCACTGACTTTGCAGGTCTACAGCCGTTAGTCAGGTCATGTATTCAGAGGATAACAGTATGCAGTGTAGTATATATAGGAGATCACCTTCTGAAGGAGAAAATTCCTTATTATCTTGTTTCAAAATTCTGTATTATTCTCATTGTTTTGTTTGGTTGGGTTTTATTCCAGTTTTTTTTGTTTGATTTTGTTGTATCTGATGGCACGGGCAGCTATTTCAAAGATAACATGGTATGTTATGGTAGCCATTTTGGACTTACCATTATCTTGTTTTGAAGTCCTGTATTGCATTTATTGTTTTGTTTTTATTGGTTCTATTCTGTTTCTGTTTTGTTTGATTTTACTGTGTCTGAGGATATGGGCAGCTATTTTGAAGAGGCATTATGGTAACCATTTTTGATTCCCTATTGTTTTGAAGTTCTGTATCACTTTCACTGTTTTGTTTTGATTAGCTTTATTCTGTTTTATTTTGCTTGGTTTTATTCTCTGTAAAATAAAATTTTAAAAAAGAAGGTTTTGAATAGGACAATAGGGTAATATGAATATTCAAGCAAGATCATTCTGGCTCCTATGGCAAAATAAAATTCTGTGATACAAATGGTCTTGCTTAATTCTACTGATACAAAAAGATTCAGAAACGTTAACTAACTTACCACATTTCTCACTTATTAGTGAATTAGTTGGATAAGAATTTTAATCCAGATCTACATAATTCAAAAGCTTTTCCTACTAAGCCACCCCACCTCCCTGTTGAAAACAGGCTTGTGATCTTGGCTGGAGTAGATGATTTTCTTAGTGGTGGTCCCCTTCTCCCTCTTTTCTCTGAGTTCCTTGTCCTCTGTGGCAAGGCCACCATGTTGCACAACTACTTGTACCATAAGTCTATAAATGTATGGTACTCTTTAAAGATGGACAGTGCAGTCCAAGTGGCCATATGTAATGGCCTTGTTGTTTAATAAGGGGAAGAACTTTGCAAATGGTTATGAATTTCAGTTGATCCTTAGCTAAATGTGCTTAGTCAGGCATTTGTTTTGGCCCCACTTTGATGTATTTCCATATTGACACATATTGTACCAGCTAACTCTGCCAACCTCTTTGACTGACAGCATAATTGTTCAGCACTTTGCCATGGTGGAGTATGACAGTAAAGCAGAGGTTTCTGCAGTGTGTGTGGGCAGTTTAGGCCCACAAGTGTGAGTGGCCTGAGGGAGGCTAGGGTATGAACAGAGGTGTGTAGTAGCTTCTGGAGAAAGGAAGAAAAGCATGCTTTATTTGATGAAAACTAAATTGAAGGAAGTGAGAAAGGGCACTACCTAATTGTCAGCAGAACTGCTGCTTGGTTTAGTTTAGGCTACTCCAGATTTTCTTGTGAGTTTTAGGGCTGAAGACTTATGCTTTTGAGGCCTTATTTATGCTAAAAGTGATTTTTTTGTTGTTTATTTGAAAGACAATGCTTAAACTTTAATGATTTAAAATGTAAGAAAACATTTTTGGGGTGCCCAGGGATTTAGCTCAGCGGCATAAGTGCCTGCTTGGCAAGTGCAAGGTTGTGATTCCTGGTACCTAAATAAATAAATAAATAAATAAATAAATAAAATAAAATGTAAGAAAACACTCTGAGATTTAGTGTTATAAAAGGAAGTTTTGACTCATTACTTTACTGGAAGATTTTAATGAAATTATGTCTTTTAAAGTAGTTTAGCATTTCATGTTTCAGAATTCTACATGGTTACCTTGGTACTCTAGAACAGTTTGGGTTTTGTTTGTTTTGTTTTATCATTTTAGGTTCAAAAACTGAAAATCATGGCAACATTCCTTATAAGATTAATTAAATAGGGCCGGGGATTTAGCTCAGTGGCACAAATGCCTGCCTGGCAAGCGCCAGATCATGAGTTTGATCACCAGTACCTGCCCCCAAAACAAACAAACAAACAAACAAACAAAAAGAGTAACTAAATAGTGCTGTTGTAATGTAGTACTATACTGTATAGAATGTTAGTGCCAGGAATGTAGTGCATGGTTGGGCAAAGACAAAGATAACTTGGCATTTGAATCTTTAAAATTAGTTAATACCATCTGGAAGTACAACAATTAGTAGCTGCTTTTAAAAATACGTTTTAATTTTCCTCAAATGAATGGGCAAGAAGTACTGAAGTAAGCTGGGTGTGACAGGACTCCCCTGTAATCCCTGCAGGTGGGAGGCTGAGGCACAAAGATTACCATAGTGGGCTGGGGATTTAGCTCAGTGGTAGAATGCTTGTCTAGCAAGCTGGAAGCCCTGGGTTCTGTCCTTTGCATCAAAAAATCAAAATAAGTAAATAATGGCAAAAAAAGAAGGATCACCATGAATTTGAGTCGAACCCAAGCTACACAGTGGGTTCAAGACCAGGTTGAACTACATAGTACAATCCTGTTTTAAACAGAAACCCAAAGACAAACAAAAAGAACCAACCAACAAATTTCT
>PVJX010044065.1:0-13369 GCA_004027295.1 Dolichotis patagonum
TGTTCTTCAGATCAAAGTATGGAAAAATTCCTAGCCTATTCCTAAGGATGAGAAATTCTACAAGCATCAATTCTGTTTCTATTTAAACTTTGTGGCAATATAGACATCTACTTCTTTGCTAAAAGCTAACTTTGCATAAGAATGACACAAAAATGCATTTTGGTATGCATGCCATTTATCAACCTTTAAACAATGCCTTTAACATAAAACAAAATCCCTTTATTTGGATGCACACATGGTGGAAAATCTTATAGACTATTACAAGATTTATGACAGCTTTTACAGCACTCTTTTTTCTGGCATCCACTTGAGTGCATTAACTTTGAAAAGAAACTGTCTGGCTTCAATTGTGAGTATGACTTCAACAATAAAAGCAAAGGCATCCATAGTGCAGCAGCTTTCTTGCATATCGATACACCAGTGTATGTATATTGAACTGCACTCCGGTGCTTTCAGGTAGCTGCAGATTCACTTTACTTTCACATAAAACACAAAAGATCTGCCTATCACATGTAGGTATTAGGAATTTGTGAAGTATTGGTTGACACAGAAGCAAAAAAGCAGAACAAAGAACACACTGTCATACCTTCATTACACAGAAGAAAGAAATACGAATTCTAAATCTGCTAAACATGATTTTTGAGAGCTTAAATTTCATTACAGTGTAATACCTAAGCAGTTCAGTACATGATTTTCAAGGTGATGGTACAGATATACCAAAATATTTAAGGAACGTTAATGAGGGCTCATCAGAAAGAAATACGTTGATATGTTATTTATAGTCTCCAACCTAAGTACAAATATCTAAAAAAATTATACTACATTCTGTGACTACTACACAATGTTCTTCTGTTATTAACTCAGTTAACATATATTATGGTGAAAAACAGGAATTTTCTACTGTTTACAATAATTATATCCATTATCAGTGTCTGGTATGGAATTCTGAAATGTTTAAGGAGGCTTAGAAATTACCTTGCCTAATCATCACTAAATGGCATTTATAACAGTAAGAGGTCATTATTAACCTTGATATTGCATGAAGGGAGAGCTGTGCTCTCTTTACACAGATGTGAACTGAATCTAGGTTTAGATGAATCAATCAAGGTTACACCAAGTTGCAAATTTCTGCATTGGTAATTAATTGCTAATCAATTTGTTCCCCAAAACTTCAGAGTGAGGCATCATGATATATTTTTTCCTAAGTTAAAATATTAATATGGTAGAAATTGAGTGGATTAGAGGAAAAGGAATCTTATTTTTAAAAAGTAGAGCATTGAAACTTACTGAAGATATTTTAACTGGAAAGCGCTAACCAGGAAATTTAGAGAATACCTAAAAATTAACATAGTCCCTGTATTGAAAGGGAAAATATCTAGTTAATGTTTTTGAAAAGATAAAATTTCATAATTCTATATGCATGTTTGCCCTCACTGATTACTTGATAGAAAAGACAGGGATTCCTTGGCCACTGATGAATTACAACACCCATGAAAGGATAATCATACCACGTTTAGCTCATCTTCAAAGCTCTACATAATGTCTGTAACCTAGTATTCAATAACTATCAAAAGAAGTTAACTTAATACTATACTTGCAAAACACTGCATATAGATGATCATTCTTTAATAATGAAAAAAATCCAGTTTTGGTTTGCAACTTGTTTCTTAGAAGAAAGACATATATTTTCTAAAAGAAATAAGTTATTGAGAAGATATGTTCTATGTACCTATTATACTAGATAGTATCTCCCATTATAAAATTGGCTAGTAGTTAGGTAAGAATAACATATTGGGCTGGAGATACAGCTCAGAGGCATGAGTGCTTTCCTGACAAGTATAAGGTCCTGAATTCGATTCCCAGTGCCAAAAAGAAGCAGAAGCAGAATATTACATTTTATTATAAAATACATTTATTATATTGTATCTAATGATTTAGTATAATGCTATGATTAAAGTCTAATTATAGTTCTGTGAAATTTCATAAGAATCATGTAAAATAGTAAATACTAAGAAGTTTATAACAAATAAATATTATTAAATACAGTATTTTATTTAAGAAGGAATCTGTAGAAAATGACTTTATAGCTATGAACCACATAAATAAATCACATGGAGATTTTAAATAATAATGGATCATTGTCATTAGAGAAACTTCTTGGAGAAAACTATTCTGTTTATTATGAAATGGTAACTCATCTTCTAATACTTGTTTTGTGTGTGTATGTGTGTGTGGTATTGGGCACTGAATGCTGATACCCACACTGAAGTGTATCCTCAGACTTTATTTCTTATTTTTTTCAGTCAAGATCCTGCTAAGTCATGAAGTTGCCCAAATTGGACCTCATCCTCCCAGAGTGCTAAGATTACAAGCAGGCATCACAACTTCTGGTTCTAATATCAGTATTAACATAAAAATTATAAATACATTAATACAACCTTTAACATTTAGTGCTGTTATGCTAACTGCACAAAGTTACTGTTAGATGTACCTTTGTGCCGAAAAGAAGATATTGCCAGTACTGAGGTTTTACTAATATCTCCTCCTGTAGAGGACTGATATTATGGGTCTCTCACACGGTATAAATTATTCAAATCAAACTTCAAAGTGACAAAATCTTAGCATTTTCATGAATATACAATGTGACAATTGTAACTCTCTAAACATCAGTGGCTTAAAATTTTAGAATACAAGAGTAGGGCACTTAATTTCAATAAATGTAGTTGTATTTTTCTGATATACTTTTTCTATAATTATATCCCTTAGTGCTTTTTATCTAACTACTGATGCCTACTGATTAACAGCTAATGTGCTTCATTGTGAAATGAAAAAATTCCTGTTGTTTTTCTAATTAAAAGCACTAATCAATTTATAGTAGCATTATTCAGTGAAAGGCAGTAGGCAGCAGACTCCTTGAGAAATGACTAATTGTAGAGCTATGATAGCTAATATTCTGAGTGAGCCTATAGCACCTTGAAATGATAGCACATAAATAAACACTCAAAACAGAAAAGAAATTAAATCAAACACACCAAAGCAAGCATCCTGGAGAAATGACCAAGCTGCACAGAATGGACTGAAAGGGGCCTCGGTGACAGAGGGTGGACCAATGGCAAAATGAAATAATACAGTAATTTCAGATTATACTTTCAATTATATCATAAAAAAGCATGCATTCTTGGAATGTAAGCAAATGATTTCAAAAATCAGTAAGCAAACTAAAGAGAGAGAAATTACAAGCACTTTATGTAACTCTCATGAAGGTAAAATAGGACAATTCTTCTTTGAGCTCCATTCAGGGACTTCCTTGAGATTCTGAGTGGTAAGTGGACAAGGTGGAGCAATTGGATTATAGAAGAAATTCATACATTTACATGTACTAGATAGATAATCAAGTACAATATCTAAGATTACTTTGGAAGAAAATATGAACAATAAGAGAGAAGAAGCAATCCACCTGACTGCAGGAGTTATGTCACCCGAGTAATCGGCAGACTTTCTACAGAGAAGAGATACACAGATCAATGCAGCACAAGTAGAATCACAAGAACATCTCTAATTGATTTTTGACAAGGTACAAAGAAAAAAAGAAGAATTCAACAGAGAAAAACAACTTTCAAAAATTACACTGAAGTATTTGGACACCCATGGCCCAACATAAATATAAAACCATATAAATAAATAAAAATAGATCTTAGCATTATATAGGAAATACAAAACTGTAAAATTCTAAAAAAAAAGTGAAAAGAATCATGGAATTTAGGTCTGGGCAAGAATTTCTTAGTCTTTGGACCAAAAGAATAATAAAACAAGGAGTTAATGTATTAGACTTTGTTAGCAAAACGAAAACAAAACAAAACAAAACAAAAAATCTTGTGCTCAGCAATAACTTTATTAAGAGAATAAAAACAAAGTTATTGAGAAGACTTACTCAAAACCCCATATCAGACAAAAGACTTGTATTCAGAAATAAAGAGGTCTCCAAAGTCAGCAAGAAAAAATGATCTGATCAGAAAATAAGTGAGAGATAGCTGAGGAAGACTTTCTCCAAAACAGATGCAGCGTGGCAAAACACATAGAACATGTTCATCATTATTAGACATTACTCTTCTGTTTTTTCTCCACACCAAATGTGCACAAAATCAAGATGTAATTAATAGAGTGTGGAACATGAAAGTGGGAAAGAGGGGAGAAGGAAAGTAAAAAGACTGACTATACTATATGTATAGCTAACAGTTCCTCATGATGAAAGTATTTATTTTGTATTGCAAACATATACTAATAATGTTTTTAGAAAACAATAAGATGAATAGATGGATATAGAGATATAATATTCTCATTAAGCTGAGCACTTCAAGATAGTTAATAATATTAATTATATTTTAATTTTTTAAAGTAATCTCCTCAAGCTCATATCTTTAAGAAGTTGCATAATATTACCAATAGTTTATGTATTTGCATGTACACAAATAGGTATAGTAAATTTGTGTATGAAAATTGCTATCAGTATTTTGATAATGAAGAAATCAAAAAGTTAAATAATTCTTTAAATGAAACATAGAATTGAATTACCAATGTGACACACCAGAGTTCTTGGTGTCAATTTTTACCTAATCAGTCAAGGAGTGGTGTAATCACCAACTGTCATTCACCAAAGTCCAAGATCTTCTAGGAAAAACTAACAAACCTCTTGATGCAGTGGTTTCCTTGTTTCAGTGTTGTTATTTTCTTCCCTGCCTTCCTTCTGGTAACCTCTTCTCTATCTAGAAAAGAACAAAGTCAGTTTTTGCTTTCCTTCCTCAAGACATTTATTTTCAGTTGAAAAATCAAGACCGAACAACTTTTGCATTTAGAGAGTAAATTGACTCCCAAAATATAGTAGAAAATTACTAATTATAAAATGTGGCTTTTACTCATAGTGAAGTAGTACTCTACCGGAAAGAAGGATAAACTTAGCTCATGAGTAGGGAAATGGATGCACCTTGAAACACAATGATAAGTAAAATAAATCAGACATACAAGCGTAAATATAATAAATAAGAGCAAAATAAAAGATAAGAAGAAGTAAGGAGATAGACGTTTCGCAAGTGGGAAGGGTGTCTAGAGATGAAGGAAAAGGAAAGAAAAACATAATCAAGATGTGGTATATACATGTACCAACTCCTCACAAAGAATGTAAACATTATATGCACTAAAATGTACTAATAAAAAATTAAAACTAAGAATTTTAAAGATGACAAATTTTTGATATACTGGTAATATAATAGATAATGCCTAACTTACATACCCAGTAGATATCATGCTAAATCTTAAATATGTATCTCATTTTAGTTCTTATTTGATATACAGTGCCATGATATAGTCTAGTTGCAACAACATGTCTTAATTGTGGTGCTATAGTTACAATAAAAATTATTATGGTGAAATTAAATATAGTCATAAATACAATGATGACGATGCCTGTTTTAACTGTTAGCATCTATTTCTCAGTGCAAGGGAATTAAAGCTTCATTCCAATTATCATTACCACCACCATATCACTTGGACCAACCAATGAATTGATACACATTGAAAACTAAACTACATTCTAACCAAACTTTAAATTCTGCCAAATTGGTTCAGAAAGAAGCACTCAGACATACTAATATTAATGTTTGTTATTTTGCATAATCACGATGACCTATATTTGTGGCGCATGTATGAAGTAGAATATATAATTATGAAAGGGAATTGGAAAGAGACAGCAAATTTAAAAAGTAGAAAAAATCAAATGTTTTAGAATTGACTGTTTTCTCCAAGAAAAGTAATGGTTATTAGAACAATGAGAGTTAAAAAAAAAAAAAAAAACAGAGCTTATAACATTACTAATACATTGAAATCAGCCATGCTTGTGCTGATGGAAGGTTAGGTTTAAGAGTAGCACCTCATTAAAATGAAGACATTCTTAAACAAAAAAGCCAGTGATTTATTGCTAAAGGGGAACAAGAAAAATAACATATAATGGGCATTTATTTGGGTAAGCAGGTGTGAAAAATACTCTAGGGAGCTAAGTGTCAGTGTTTGGAAATAGCTCCCAGACGCTGAGCACTTATAATTATGTAGTCTTTCCCTTAGGGCTTACTTGTTTATTTGTCTGTTGGTGGTTGCCTGAACTTTTTAAATTAAAATTTTTATGAAAAGAAAATTCCTGCCTTAAACCAGTTTGCAATCCTAAAAAGGCCTCCAGAGAGCAACTTTAAGGTTTTATTAAGACATTTTTTAAAAATCAGATTAATTTTTATTGTGCATTTCACTTTTCTCTTTATTCTCCTCTGGTTAGGAGAAAATTAATTTAGAAAATAAAAGTAAGTGGCCTCCAATGTCTTCCAAACTGTTTTCATTGTACTTTATGCAAATTAAGATTGGTAAAATGAACTGCAGTGCAAATTTAATAGTGTTTAAAGATAAAGACTTAGAAAGATGCATTACATTTTTTTAAACAGCAGTTACAAAATATTCTAGGAAATGTGCCATTTGTTAAGACAATGCATTCTTTATTTACTTTTATATATCTTCGTATTAATATTGACTTTATATGAGTTAAAAGCAGTTTTAAAGAGAAAAGTAAATTTTTTTTTGTATTTAAAGTTGCACTGGAGCACATTCTTGTTTGATTTCATACACATTTAAGTATATATAAATGAGAAAAGTTTAGGAAAATGTAGAAAAAATGTACTTTGACAAAAATATGAAGATGCTCCATAAAAATGAAGGACAGGTTATTGTCAGAGTATTACTAATTTGACATTTTCATTTCTATTCTTGTCTGACACTCAATCACCCTAGCTGTAAATACCTTGAAAAAAATTACTTTCTATTTCATAACATATTTTAATATGTATTAATTAATAGTTACAATGTGCCAACTATGATAATACAGGTAATTATTCATTATTTGGGAGCTTGAAAAAAGGATTTTTCCATCAATTCTTTCAGTTCTTAGACAGCATGCATTCAATAAATTCAGAGGTAAACAATGTTCTTAAAACTATGAGATTACATAAAAAGGGTGATTGAAAACCTAAAGATAAAAATTAATTCAATAACATCTTTTTACATTAATAATTAAAGAAGATCTGTGAGAAGAGAGATAAGGCATTCATTGCTCAACAATATGCAGAGGATTATGAGAAAAACAAATAAAGCAATCTAGTAGAACCAGTCACATAAAATACAGATAAAAACTCTTGACATAAGGATATGTATTCTATTCATCCAAACAAAGAAAGAAAAACCTATTAGAAAATATTATTTTGACTTCTTCAACTTGAAAAGTATCCACAGAGAAACATCTGAAGCTAAAATTATATTTAATCATTAAAATTTAAAAAATCATTTTAAGATGGAAAACAAGCCAAAGACATCAATAACTCTCATCACATCTAGTTACAGCATACCGCAAAACATAGTCAAACACGGCAGGTGAATTTGGGAAGGAGAAGGAGAAGGATGAGAAGAAGGAGGAGGAGAAGGAGAAGGAGAAGGAGACAGAGGAGAAGGCAAAGGAGAGGAAGAGAAACAAGAAGAGAAAAAGGATGTGAAAGGGAAAGAGGAAGAGGAAGAAAAAGAAAAGCAGAGGAGGAGGAGGAGGAAGAGAAGGAGGAAGGATAGGTTTGACCTGTATTAGAAAATAGCACATAAGATAATTTCTTTTATGGGTACCTGACACATAAGTCTTTCTAGAAAGTAGCCAATAATCCACAACTCTAAAATGACTAAGAAATGAATTTAGTATTTTTGGTAGAAAAGAAGAATTGTATGCCAGTTGATTGGATTGGGAGCTGTGTAAGCATGCTTTTGCCTATGTCTATGTGAGGTTTGGAGGAATAGCCTTGTGTGGTGTAAATGACATCTGGCCCAACCTTTTTGGCACTATCTGTATGCTCTGCTTTTCAGACACTGAAATAATCATCTTTGCTCCACCAAAAATTTCTGCCATGATGTCTGTAGTGTGGTACCAGTCAACAGTGGGACTAATTCTGCTGAAAATGTGGGTCACATTGAAGATTTGCTTGAAATTGTGAATGTTGGTTGCTATGTACAAGTGATGAGAAAGCAGATTTAAAAAATCCTCTACAAGAGAAGTCGGATCTTTGCTATGACTATATCTGACCATGAGGATCAAAAGGTTCTGAAAAAATTTTAGAAGGACTTTCAAAAGATTTTGAGATACATGCTAAAGAGGACCTACAATATTATGGGCAGAGTTTGATGTGGATTCTAGTAGGACCACCTAAGTGATAACAAAGCAGAACATAAAGGGAAGGCTCATGAGATTTCAGTTGTTAGTGAGAATCCTACTGAGAATTGCACTAGAGCCCATGCATGTTACTGGCAAAAATGTCTACATTTTGCTCATATTCTGATATTTTTCATGGAGACTAATTTTAAGAACTAGGGACTGATTGATTTGGCAGGTGAAATCTCAAGGCAACCACCAGTCAGGTAACATCAACTGCCTTCAGTTCAATTTGTAGCGAAAATCAGGACCAAAGAGATTGGTGCAACTAAAAAACACAACACACTTGTTCTACTGGAACAAGAAGAAAAATGCCTCGAAAGCATCTCAGGAACCAGCAAAACCCCACCAATTTCAGGCTCAATGGTAGAACTGTATGAATTTTTCACTTGATAAAACAAATCCTGGTTCCACTGCCCAAGAATCACCATTTAGGGAATGTGTTCCCCATAATTCATTTCACTATGCTCAGCCATCAGGAAATCAGAGGTGGAAGCTGTTGTATGGGGGCCCAGGTCCTGCTGCAAATCTTGCCATTATCCACCTGATGATAGTTCTACTAGTATGAAAATGCAAGAGTTGTGGGATTAGTGAGGCTTTATCCCAGCTCATGGTACCAATTTTCTCTGTAAGTCAGATTTCCTATCAATGTAACACAGTACCTAAAACTACAGTTTGAATGAGGAATGGTTTAATTTAGAACATGGTTTGGGGTGAGTCAGTCTTTATTGGCTCAATAAAGCAACACCATGGCAGGAGAATATGATAGAGCAAAGAAGCTTAATTCATAAAGGCTGCAAAGCAGAGCGGAAGAACATTGTCAGAAAAGATGGTGCTAGGCACCAAAAATTGTACATAAATTCACACCTCAATGGTTCATGCAGACATCCAAATGTGTACTTTAATCATCTATGATGTGTTTATTAACTCAATCAAATTACTTTTTCATGCATAATGTTTGCGAACATCACAAAAAATCAAATTAACAATGCCAGGAACATAGGACATTGGAAGAAGAAATCTTCAGGCCAAGAGTAGAACCAGCCCAAGAAAGATGCCATGTGGGGTACACCAAGTAAAAACACAGGGCTGGGGCCACCTCCAGCTTCTGGAACTCATACGTTAGACCGATGTGCCATGGATGCAGAACACGGATCTATGGAACATAATGTTTGCCTGGTTGGTGTTGAGTCTTGTTTTGGTCTTTTTTCTATCACAATATACCTACATTTGGAATGGGAAATTTTATTGTGTGCCATTTCATGTTGGTATTATCAAATAAAACAAGTTGTTACATTTGTGGACATATACAAGACACATCATGTCACAATTACAATCTATTATGTTTTTAAGGTAATTAACTATGGTTTAAGGAGAGGTGTTTGGGTAAGAAGTTGAAATGAGATGGATTGTAACAATTAGTCATGATATTTTCACTTTATCTGTATGCAGTTTGGTTCCTTATTCTCTATTATTTTTCACTGCTCCATTACTAGCTGCAATGAACTTAGCATATTTGCTCCGTCATATGCTTCCACCCTGAAGTTTCTTCTTTGAGCTAACCTAGCATGGACTGAATTTCCTGGAACCAGGAGTCAAATTAAGTCTATCCTTCTTTAACTAGTGAGTTTTGAATATTATGTCCCAGGAATGGGAAAGCTGAGTAATGCAACATTTCAGGATATAAATAAACATTTACATTTCATTTTTATTTCTGCATATTGACATATTTTAATGATTTTGAGTTCTAAAAGTATATCATTTATAATCATATAAAAATCAAAAGATTTAGAGGTAAATCTATAAATCACAAGAATTACAGATAGCTTTACATGTAAATAAAATATAATGAAATATGTTTGAAGATTAAATTATTAGAGATATACTTTGTTTAAAAGTTCTAAAACATATAAGTTCATAAGAGCTCATTTAAGAGTATTTTTTTAAAAATTGCAATATATTTTGTAATCTTTGTGGAAATGAAAAGGACCTAAGTAACAAATCATTTTGAAAGAAAAAAAGTTTAATACTTTGCACTATTTGATTTCAAAACTATAAATAAATTATGTCCTTCACTATAGTATGACATTAGTGTAAAACAAATATAAAGATGAATAGAAAGTAATACAGAATACAGAAACAGATACAACATAAATATGATTAACTGGTTTTTAAGAAAAACAAATCAATGTTGATGAGAATGTTTTCAACAAAAGGTACCAGAATAAATAGACTTTTATATTCAGGTAAATAAAACTCAATCCATTTCTCATATATAAATAACCAACTTGAAATGAATCATTAAGCAAAATCAAAACCTACAGCAATATTCCATAAGTATATTTAGGAGAAAAATCTGTGTAGTCTTAGTATAAACAAACATTTTATTGATAATATATAAAAAGCAGGATTGCAAAAAATATCTAAAGAAATTTATCAGAATTAAAACTCTTGATCTTTCATACTGACAAATGAGTAAACTAACTAAGGATTGGAAAACAATCTTTGCAAACAGAAAGTTGATAAAATAGTTGCATGTATAACATATTAAAAATAAAAATTAACAGCTATAAACAGATGATGTATTTTAAAAAATAGTTTGAGGCAAACTATTTCCATTAGTTTCCATTAGTATTTAGAAAAAAATCCACATTAAAATTGCAACAAGATATTGGTACATAGTGGAATGGCTACAATTAAAAATTTTACCAAAAAAATTACACTAAATACTCCAAAATATGCTGAAAATTTAAAAATTTCTTACCTTGTGGTCTTAGTTACTTTCCTGTTTCTGAGACAAAATACCCAACACCCAACGTTAAAGAAGGAAACGTTTATTGTGCCTCATAGTTTGTAGAGTTATCAGTCCATAGGCAGGTGGCTCCAAGAGATATAAACCACAATATACTGACGGTAACATGAAAAAAAGTTAAAACTCTCCTACCTGACTAATGGAAATCCAGTGATGTGCATTGAGTGCTTGGTATTTAACTAAAACTATAAAAGTTCATAGAGAAAATTGTACATAAATGCTCACCATACATTTATTTATAATAGACATAAAATAGACAATCAAGATATTTATTATTTTGATATGTGATGAGCCAATGGTGGCACAACCACAAAAAGGAATACATAAAAACAACAAGATGGTTAGAAAGACTGGCATAAGAAGTAATATTGATTGCCCTCAAATGTACTTGATCTGTGGAAAAGCAATGTCCTTTAAGAATGGAAAAAGGCAATTGGCAGTAAATGAACAGGATGGGAGTTTCTGGAATTGTGAGAGCTTTTCCTAGATTATGTTGGTGTTTATTATCCATATTTGTCACAATTCATCAAGCTGTGCACCCAAAAGGAGTGATTTTTGCTGTACATGAATTAAACCTCATTAAACTAATTTAAATTTTCCCATAGAAAAATGTACATCCATCCATTTAGACACATTCCAAAAATTGTTAAATGTATTTTCCAAATTAATATTTTTGTTTTCATTCTTATAAATTTCTTATTTCCATTTTGTATTCCTTGTATGTAATTCAGGTTTGAGCCCACCCATTTACCAAAAATAAAAATCATCTTCTCAATGCTAAGCTTATGTCTCGCAATAAAGTTCCTAGGTCTCCATATCTACAAGAATACAGCCACTACCTCCAATCTCCTCACCACTGGAGACCATGATTGATGCATCTTTCTCTCCTCAGCAGGTGTGAGTTGGAGGGACTGATGGTGATGTGCCCACGAAGACATAAACAGCTGGACTTTCCTCACATACTGCCTTTGAGGTCTGTTGTTGCCATGGTTACTGGCATGACAAATCTAAGCACACCATTGCTTATAAACTGCCAAAGAATTTTAAAACAGAGTTAGACTAACTAGAAGCAGTTTTAAGATTACACGATTGTACTTCTTCCATGACATAAATTTTATAAAGGTAAAATAAACAGTTTAACCATAATTTGTGTTTTAAAAGCCTTTTATTTATCTGAGAAGAAAAACAAAGAAACGTGATCATGACAATTAAAAGATGCCATATTCATTATGGTCAGATAATTATACCTGAAAGTTTGTCAGAACAACTTAAATTTATATATGTGGCTCAAATTTGAATTAATATTACTGTGATAATAAAAGTATTCTTATCACTTCAGCAAATGCATTATGACACAAAAAGTCTGGATACCATATTTAACATTCAACAGCTGTTAGTAATCTAGAATTACAACTACAATATTCAAAAGAAGATATCTAACAAGGATAAAAAAATGGAAAGTAGCAACTAGTAAATCTACCATTTACTGCATTAAATTATCTTCAAGAATTGTTATGTACATATATGAATTTCACACAAAGAATGAAAATGTAATGTAGTGCAAACAGGTCCAAAAAAAAAAGGATGAAGGAATTAATGAATGAGGAAGGAAGAGAATAGAAAAAAAGCTGAATTAAAAATGTGTTATGCATATGTACCAACTACCCACAGGGAATACAAACATTATGGTACTACATGCATGTACTAATAAAAATGTAAAGATAAGAAAACAAATAAAATGTGAAAACTTAAAATGGACTTATATGTGAAAATATCTTAAGTGTGAATAAACTATGATATATTATGCATTCATGTATACATATGTCCATGCATATGTATACATGTGCAGGCTTGTTTACTATTTCATAGAAATGTTATGAAGCCACAATTTAAACAAGGAATTACTAACTAAGCTTTTCATTATTGTTCCTTGCTGATAGAAAGTTGGAGGGAAGGGGTCAGAGAAAAGAGAAAGACATAGAGAGACAAAGAGAGAGAAAGGAGATAGTGACAAGCTAAGAAATAGCATAATCACCTTCTTCCAAAATAAAATAGAAAGAATCCAAAGAAGCAAAATGAACAGTTAACAGTTTAGAAAATCCAATTCATTACTTCTGTTCTAAATGGACTTGTGATATTGGCACATACCTAAATTTATAAAGGTTAAATTCATAAATAAATACAAATATATGGTACTGGCAATATTTCTGTGTCATGTAATTCTATTTCTAATAATTTAAAAAGTGGTCAAATATTTTTCAAAGTGGCCATAACTCTAA
>PVJX010044066.1:0-13366 GCA_004027295.1 Dolichotis patagonum
GAGCTCTCCCACTGCACTGTGTGCCTCCTGTTCTGGGCCTCGGTTTTTCCTATACCCACTAGGCCCCTGCTTCATGCTCATTCTTTGTCTCTCTGTCGTGGTTTGGATAGGCTAAGTTTCCCACAGGCTCACTGTGCTGAAGATTTGGCTGCTGACGACTCGTGGAAAGTGATTAGATCATGAGGGCTTTAACTTCAGCTGCAGATGGGTCTGCTGATGAGTTCATAATCTGATGGCATTATGGGAGGCTATGGAAACAGGAGATGGGGTCTGGTTGCAGGGAGCGGATCCTTTGGGGCTCCATCTAGTCCGTCTCCCCTTCCTCTTGGCTCTCTCACCCTCTCTCTGCTTCCTAACTGCCGTGAGGTGAGCAGCTTTCCTGCGCCATGCCTTCCTCCATGATGTTTCTGCTCCAGCATGGACATAAGAGAAATGGAGACCATGAACCAGGGCCTGAAACTACTGCAACTGTGAGTGGAAGAAACCTTTCTGCCTTTATGTTGATTTTCTCAGGTTTTTTGTCACAGAGATGACAAGCTGACCAACATGGTCTTTTGCTATATTATGCCTCCATCTACTACTGTTCATCATGTTCTTTTTTAGAAACATTTAAAACACATTCAGACCAGAGCCAGTAGAGAATAGTCCACCTTTCTTTGGCTCCCCCACCCCCTTCCAGTTACTACTCTCCTGCTGTCCTCTCCTGAGCCTGGTCTCAAAAGAGTTGCCCCACATTCCTGTATCCGTCTCTTGTTATTCATTTCCAATCTGAATTTTACCCCCACCATGACATTGACTTTCTCACCATTAACTTTCCATGTTTCCAGATGGATTCAGCACTTCTAGTTTTTGTTCTACTTCTATATGACTTCCAGCCTAGTTTCACGCACTGTCAACACATACACACACACACACACACACACACACACACACGGCTTTAGCCTTTATCCCAAAATATCAGTTATAAAGCAAGAGAGTTGTATTTATCAGCTATCACTGTGATGAGATACCCGAAATAGTCAATTTATAAGGAGGAAAGGTTTATTTTGGCTCGGAGTTTAAACAGCTTTAGTTAGCTCTGTTGGTTTTGGGCCAGTGTCGAGGGAGAACATCATGTTGATCATGGTGGGAGCAGGTGGGAGAAGAAACCTGCACCTGACAGCAGCCGGGAGAGAGGGAGGAAAAGAATCAGTTCACTAGGCTGGTTAATAATGTCTACTTGAATATCACTGTGTTTATCTTAAACTTCATGCAAAATTATTATTTAATATATGATTATTACTATTATATATGTTAATATAAATAATCTATTTTTACTGTTTCTGTTAAGGCCATTTGATTAAAAACTCATATACACAGGTAAATTATGTATCTGAATTTTATTTAAGATGAATAAACAGTGACTTTCAATGTATTTGCTAGACAGAGAGTTGGTGCTGGTCTGACGGGACGGAGGATTTCTGCTCTGTTGGTACCTACTTCCTCATGGTCCAGAGGCCAGAAAGTGATCCAGCCATAAAATGCTACTCTTCCAAGGGCCAACTCCAGGTCTTCTGAAAAACATTCAACTTTCCAAGTGACTGACCGGCAACTCCTGACGAGTTGTTTTGGTCATTCTCTAGTTCTTACGTGAGCTCAGTAGTGGACATTTTCCATCAATTTTATAATTGTTTGTGAGCTTCATGCTTCCAGCATTAAGTGTGGGGGGACACAGAACAGAAAAGCAAACTTTCAAGCACAAGATTTTTCTCACTCCAAACATTGTTTTTTTCCAGTTATTTCCTGACTACGGGTCTTTCTATGGAAAGCTCTTACAGTGGACCCAACCATGGCAAAGCCCTCTTTTGGTTACTGTTCTCTAGAAGTAGTTTTTAGCCACTAGACTGCCATAGGTCTCATTTCCCTCCATCCAACCAAGAGCATCTGGTGGAAAGCTTGGCTGCAATGGCAAGGAAGTGGTCTACTGATGGACCAGGGCTGCATCCCAGGGGAGTTGTATGTGTGGCACACAGTGTGAGGCCAGGGTGCCTGAGGCCAGGGTCCTTTTCACTCTTCCTCTTCATGGGAACAGCTCAGTGCACAACAATACTCAGTCAGGGACACCAGCAGATGTGTGCATGGGGAAGGGGAGGAGGCCAAGACGTGTGTGCACTGGTTTGTGTGCAGACTCCAGCACAGCAGAAGCAAAGGAGCCAGTGGAGTTCTGCTTCCTCAGAGTGTCAAGAGTCATCACCATTAGTGTCACCCAGGTGCTTGTCAGTGGTGAACAATCCAGGGCCTCCTTCCAGATGCACTTGAACCACGCTGTCATGAGACTCACAGACATGTCATGGTGTGAGGAGTGCCGCTGTTCTTGACTGCTCAGCGTCAGCCTTCAGAGGACCCCAGAAGCCTCCTCACTGGCCTGGGCCACTCCTGACATTTCCAACTCAGACTGTCTCCAGACTCTGCCCATTTCCCCTGCTGGCCTGTCGCTGTGGTCTGCATGCCTGCCCTTCCTCAGTGGCTGGAACTAGCATAGATCATTTCCTACCACTTTGTGTGCTACTCAACTGAGAGCTGGCTCCATCAGAAGACAAGAAACCCTCATGCACATGATCCATGCACCATAAATAAAAGCCTGAAAGTTATGGCAGGTTAGGTGTTTATTTTTGGACAAGTTCTACAAGGTAAGAATAAAACACACAGATTCTTTCAACAGCATAGATTTTACAAGCCAACTTCAGACTGTGGCATTTAGGATTCCCAGAGTATGTGGGTTGAGGCACTTTTGTACCCAGAGGCAAGTAGACTTTGCCAGGCTTAGAGAGGGGCTCTCTGTCTTGAGGATGCTACTGCCAGCTGCCTGGTGAGGTAGGGAAGAGCCACGGGAGACACAGGGTTAGGGCCAAGCACGAATGGATTGTCTGACGGGCAGATGACAGGGTCTCTGCTTCACCTGTTCCCTCCTGCCACCTACCTTGGAATCACTGCTGCCCTGAAGAACACCTTCAGCAGATGGTGGGTGGGGAAGGAAGAAAGTACCCTGGCCTTTGCCCTGTCTACATCTTTGGTATAAGGAACCATCCCCGGGCAGGGGAAGCTGGAGAAGAAAAGCAGCCAATACCCACTGGGGTTGGGATCACGTGTGTGTGTGTGTGTGTGTGTGTGTGTGTGTGTGTGTGTTTCCATTAGTGGGAATCCATGGGCCATCATTATGCCGAGCAAATGCTGAAGTATCCAACTCCCTTTTTTCCTTTCAGTGACAGCTGGCGCTCTCATCAGGGCCAATTTATGCCTCAAGATAAATTCCTGCCACTCAGCTGGGAGTTGCAGCTGGAACTGGGCTGAGGCAGCACAGGACACCTGAGGGGGTCCCTCTTACACCTGCAGGAAGTGGATGGCCTTTCCCCACCAGCCATGGGCCTAATGCAATGTCCTGTACTGGGCTTCCTCCTTTCTCAGAAGGAGCCCGATGTTCTCAGAGATGTGAGTACACGGAATGTTCCAGGGTCAGCATGGCACCTCCTCTTCCCCACTCTCTGGCAGGCCTTCACTGGCCCAGCTCCCTGTTCTATCAGAGGGTGCCTCCATGGGACCTGTGTACACACAGATGAAGTTTTGGTAGCAGATCACCCTGGCCCTCTGAGGGTTTAGGGGTCTTGGGCTGATGATAGCTGCTTCTCTACTTTCAATGTGACTCAGTGACGGGGGCATGGGACTGAGGACAGATGTCCTGTGGCCCTGGTTGTGGTCTGGCCTCTTGAGCTTTGGGGCAGCAGTGTTTTCCATTTGTATCTTTGGCAGAAAAGCCCTTCCTAGCTGTTTTGAGATGTACTAGGGCAGCCTCTCGCCCGTTCATCCCTCCTTATTCATGGCCTGAAACCAGTCAGTAGTACTGAACGCTGAATGTATATGCTTTAGTTTTCCTAAACATACAGATCTATGACAAGGGTTAATTTAACAAGAGAGTAGTAACTAGTAAAACAGAACAGTTGTAGCAATGTACAATAATATAAAATACGTGGAACCTGGTGTCTCTCTTTAAAGAGTCAGGGTAAGTATTTTCAAGACTGCAGTTGGTTTTGGCTAACTGAAGCCAAGGAAGGCAAAACTAGACAAGGGGGAGACTGCTGTATTCCCATGGGGAGGAGTTTGGTGCCCGTGTTGTTTTCTGGGTGGTCTGAGGCAGCACAGGACAGCTGAAAGGGTCCCTGTTACCCTGTGATCGATCGTTCCACAGGGCTAACCTCGTGAAGACAGCTCTTAGCCAAGTTAGGCTGCAGCTGCGAGGCCCAGTGGGTGTGGCTGGGGCCCTCCCCGGGGCTGACGGGCGGGGCTGACGGGGCTGACGGGGAAGGGTCTCCGTCTGCCTTCTGGGAGACATGGAGTAACAGGGAAAAGGTGAGAAGGCACAGCGGCTTGAGCAGTTCTCACCACCAGCTTAATGGAGGGAGAGCAATTACACTTGTTCTCAAAAGCAGCTTCATTAGTGGCTCCGGCAAGGAGGTGATTTCACACCCTCACAGGAGGACCATTTGCAGGCTTCATGATGATTCCTGACTTTTAAGGGGGAAAGAAAATCTCCCCAGCTCAGTGAGGATCAGGTGAAACAGCTTCAGTCCCTAACTCCCACCTGGGAGGGAAGTCTACCTGGAAAAAGCCTAACTTTCAGCGGCTCACCCCTAACTCCCTCTCCACTCACCCTTCTGCTGCCTGCGGGGACTGCAGAACCAGCCCCTGTGCACTGGCCTCTCTTCAGCCCCAGGGTCCTGGGTAAGCTGCAGGCAGAGCTGTTATCTTCCCCGCCACTTAGTCAACGCTGTAGGCCTGTCTTGAGCCTTGGGAAACTAGCCAAAGGGAAGTGGAGGAGGTGGATAAAGGATGGTACGCACCAAGGTCCACAAGCCTGTTCTTGCAAAAAGTGTGTATTTATCTCTGCAAAGGTCACAATAGTGTTCGCCGCTGCCTGACGTCTGGCACTTGCTTTTAAATCCACAAGTTGTAATCTCAGGCACCCAACTTTTAGCTAAGTAAGTATAACCATAAGTTCTGCTTTATATATGTATATATATATATGTATATGAAATATATGTACATGCAAATTGCACGCACGCATGTGTCATTCTGAATATTAATGGACACATTTTCTTAACAGGAAGTCCCACCTGGAGCCACCCGTGTGTGCACACTTACTCTGCTCTGCACCATCCAGAAAAGAAAACTGACTGTGACTCAGCTGAGCCGCCTGCACCTGGGTTAAGGCACTGGGGGCAGGCACCTTACACGTGGCTTGTTTTTTCTGTTAGGATGGAGTCATTCGGCAGCATGAACTTGACTGTGCTGTCTTTCTCCCAGCCTCTTCGGATCTTGGCGAGTCTGCGGCGGAAGCAGGGCAGCAGGAACAGGCCCTTGGCCAGGATGACGACACAGGGCACCAGCAGCGTGAGTGTGAAGGTGGGTGGCAGGTAGAACTTGTAGCAGCTCTCCTCAAAGGCGCAGGTCCAGCCGTAGGTGAGCGTGTGCAGTGTGCTCAGCACCAGGGCCACAAAGCCCAGAGTGGACTGTGGAGGAAAAGACAGCTGGAGTGAGGCCAGGTGAGGTCAGGCAGGGGCTGCCCCTTGGTGAGGGACACAGGAGTGGTTCACATTCGAACCCCAGTCCTACCAATTGTCTCTGTGCAAGATCTTATGGTTGCTTCCAGAACTCTCAGAATCTCACAATCCCTAGCAGAAAAATGAGAATCATGTTTCTGCACTGAAGGTACATAAGGAAATTTACTCTTGCACATTACAGCGCGACGCTTTTTCCCCCAGCAGCTCTTGTGGCTGTTGGATGGGTTAAGATGGGATTTTGCTCAAAGAGTTTAGAAGCATTTTACTAACTTTGTGTATACTTTAATGTATATTAAAGTAACAGATATCTGCTGATATACCCAAGTCACCATTTCACAGGCACTGGGTGGCCTGTTAAGGTGGAACAAAAAAGGAAATTGATTTTAAATTGAGTTAAAGAAAAATACAAAGTAAATAACTCACAGGTCAGTGGCTCCACAGAGAAGCCCACCATACCTGTGGGTGCTCTCTGCCCTATAACCCTGAATTATATGCACCCCAGGCAGGTGCATATCCCCCACCCCTTGGCCTGTCCTCTGCCTGGAAGGGAATGCATGACTATGGGGGAAAAAGCACTAGCAACTCGGAGTGGAAAGGTCTGGGCCGCTTAACAGTGGGGCTCCACATGCCTGAGGCACAGTGTGGCTTTTGTGAGTCACTGCCTGAGAAGAGCAGCTCCTCCATAGCTGCTTTAAACCGGACTTTGTACCTCGGCCGCACTGTGTCATACCCTGGAAGGGCTCCTGGGGCAACTCTGGCCTCTTTTGCCCAGGAGCAGCCGCATGAACCAGAAAAGGGAGAGGTACAGTCTGTCGCTGGTACTAGTTCTGACTGACATGACCCGAGGTGAGCCACTTGGTCTGGCTCTGTGGGAAGCAAATGCTTCCAAAAGCCAGCTTCAGAGAGTGCAGGGCCAAAGCAGAGGGCACGGGGTATCTGGGCTGAATGGGAGGGGAGGAGAGGCTCCAACAGCTTCAAGTCTGTTCTGTGAGCACTAGATTTACTGAAGATTTGGGGCAGGAGAGACCTGTATTTATGATGTCACAAATGAAAATAACAGTGACCCGAAAAGCAATGGACACATCCACGTTTTCTCCAAGGAGACATTGCAAAGGTTTACTTTAAATGCTGTGGTAAACTGATACCTCAGCATGCTCTTTATAGATTGGCTTGGAGCTTTCCAGAAAGGCTGTATTTGGGCCACCTACATGTCCAGCATAGTGTTAGCATCAACCCAAGAGTCCAGCTGAGAGAGGCTGTCTGTCTGCACTCCCTCAGATGCTTTTCTAAATGGGGCTGGGTGGCTAGGAATATAGGTCAGTGGCAGAGCACCTGCCTAGCGTATGCAAGGCTCTGGGTTCAATTGTCACCACGTAAAATTAAGTAAAAATGAATGAGTGAATAAATGAGTGGAGTTGATTCTGCATTGTCTTATTTAGGCTACTTGCTGGAAAGGAGGGAATATTCTGCAGTACCCGCTCATGTACAAACACCAGGACCATGAGCTCTGGAGAATGAAAGGATACCAGTCAGAAGAATCGCTTGTGATGCTTTTGTTAGACATAATAATAAGCATTTTCTAAGTGTTATACACTATAATTTCACAGACAGCCTTCTGGGTACAGTTTTGCCCCAAATAAAATACTCCAATAAAAGAAGCTCTCTCTCCTTTAGTCTCTGTCCTTCTTGGCCATCTCTGGTTGCTCTCAGCCTTGTGTCCACTTCAATGGTCTCCTTTCATTCTTAGGGATTTCTCAGTGCGGCCATTTGGGAAGCAGTGGTGGGCTTTGTACTATTCCCTACAATTAATTTATATGACATTTTAATGCCGTATCTACAAATGGAAGCTTCCTTGACTGCAAGTCACATGGAACCAAATTCTGTCACTCTCTCAGACGTATCAAAAATTCCAAGTCTGAGCCAGGTATGGTGGTACGCATCTGTATTCCCAGTACCTTGGGAGGCTGAGGCAGGAGCCCACATTGGGTTAGTGACTTGGTGAAATTCTGTCTTCAAATAAAAAGTGAAACAGAGGAGGCTGGGGATGTAGCTCAGTTCAAAGACCTTTGGTTCAATTCCAGTACTGCAAATACAAAACGAACCTGTACCTTCTGAGCCATAGCAATTTTTCTAAATTCTGATTTCTCAGCATAGAAGATTGGGGGAGTTTGTTTTTAAAAGGCCCCCAGTGCTGACCATAAAGAACAAGTCTTGCACAGCCAATTGAGGCTCTCTAGCCAGGTGTCCAGCCCCCGCTGGGGTCCTTCTACTCTTTGTTATGGAGTTCTGGAGTTGCAAAGTACCTTATCCCTGAGAATTGCTCAGTCTGTGACTGGTTTCAAACCTTAGGTTCATGTTAAAGTCACTTGGAGAGCTTGAGAAAAATATGATTGCCCCAGCCTCATGCCTGGAAATTCAGATTAAATGTTTGAGGTGGGGCTCAGGCATCTGTTTTTCAGAGTTCAGCAGATGATGCTAATGAGCAGCCAGGACTAAACCACTAATTCTGGAAACACTTATCACCCACACCCTTCTAGCTTGAGGTTAAAAAGTCCACACAGGTCTCTAAGCCCAGGCTGTCTGGCTAGGGAGGACCTGTCCCTGTCTGTTCTTTAGACAAACACCCGCTGTGGGACTTGTGGTTCCCACTTGCTGTGTCACGAGCTTTCCCAGATGGACAGCAACAAGGACCCACCCAGGTCTAGGATGTAGCCCCACTGAGGCCTTAGTGTCTCCCTTTGGGGTCCAGTGAGACCCATGTGGTCCACCATTCCCAACCCCTCATTTTACACTGGGAAGATGTGGATGCACACTGCGCTGGTGCCCACCACTGGCAGTCAGATCCTCCTGCTCATGCAATTGTACCCTCTGCCCTCTAAAACCTTAAGGGATTGATGGCAGAAACCCCAGCCTCCAGCTAGTGGATCACAACAAGACCACACAGCCAAAGACCAGCCAACAGCAAAAGCCCTCTGACTTCCTAGTCTTGGTGGGAAGCCTCGATGATTCCAGAGTCTGTTTCTCTAAAAATCTGTCTCCTTGGGAACAATTTAAAAATCCCAGTATTGCCAAAGGGAACCAAAAGAAGAGGAGGGATTGTCACGGGACAATTAATAACCCCCTCAAGTGAGGGTCATTTTTATTATACAGAAGCTTGTTAGCAAAAAAGAAACAGCCAGGTCGTGGGTGGCTCCTGCTGGTGCTCAATTACAATGGCGTGAAGGGGCTTTGACGATCACTCATCAAGCTGGGGTCAGGCTGCTCTGTCATCATTTCAGGCAAGAGGCTGGAGCGAACAAGGTCACTGACTGTTCCTCTATCTCGGACAGAATTTAGGTGCTAAGAGCTGAATCCTAGCTTTCTGTGCAGACCAGCTGCTCCCATGTAGGTATTTTGCAATCTAATGATGTTTAACAGGCTGAACTGGGAGCATTTAGCATAGCCATAGCCATAGCCAAAGGTAAAACTAAACACCAAAACAACAACAACAACCAAAACCTACAAACTAAAATGTACAACTTTGAAAACAGCCTGGGACACAAAAGGATAAATGCAAACATGAGTCACCTTATTGTGGAATCAACATACTGCAAACAAAATATTATAGACCCAGGGTTCATTTCAGGCCCTTAGCAATCAGTTCCTAGGCCCTGTGGCCGTGTGTGTGTGTGTGTGTGTGTGTGTGTGTGTGTGGCGGGGGGGTGGATAGGGGCTGGGTAGCTCCTCACTGGCCATGCTAACAGGAGGTTTTATCTTCCCTCAGAAATCACCCAGGGTTGGGGACGCAGCTCGCAGCTCGGTGGTAGAGCATTTGCCTAGCACACAGGGAGGCCCTGGGTTCAATCCCCAGCACCACAAAGGGAAAAAAATACACAGTCCTTCCTGGGTTCACGGGTCCAGCATTTTACCTGCTTTCCCTGACTCCGTGAGTGGACACAGGCACAGGCAGGGAAGCAGTAATCCTGAGAGGCTGAGGAACAAATCGAATGGCACAGAGCTCGAGGCAGACCCAGCTCTGCTGCACCATCGCCAGTGTGCCACCAGAGGACACCATGCAAGGCAGTGTGTGTCTCTGAGGGTCATGCAGAGTTCTACAGCCATCTCCAAGCATCTGAGTCCATAGGTGTGAGGCAAGCCTGGGCATCTGTGTCCTTCCAGGAGGGCTCTATGGCTTCAGACCTTGCTGATGGAGGCATGCTAAGTGCGTGTTAGTGCCCAGTACACATGTATATATGTGTGCTGGAGCTGGCTACTAAATCAGTGGAACCTGCTTATTTTTATTTTTTGTTTGCTTTTGTTTTTTGAGACAGGGTCTCATTACGTAGTACAAACTGCCTTTGAACTTGCTTATGTAGTCCAGATTGGTCTTGAACTCCCTGCCTCAGCCTCCCAAGTGCTGGGATTACAGGTGTGTGCCACCACGCCCGGCTCCTTTCTATTCTGTTCTATTCTATTCTATTCTTGTTTCATGTTTAAAATGATGCAGCTGGACATAGTGACATAAGCCTATAATTCCAGCTACCTAGGAGGCTGAGGGAGGAGGATTGGTAGGGCTGTTGTACAAGATGGGGCAATACAGTGAGACTTTGTCTCAAAAAGCAAAACAAGTTGGGTGTGGTGGCACAAGCGTAAAATCCTGGCACTCAGGAGACCAAGGCAGGAGAATTACCATGAGTTCAAGGCCAGCCTGGGCTACATAGTGAGATCCTGCCTCAAAGAAACAAACAACAACAAAACAGCCCTACCCCTAGAAAGCAAAACAAAACAAGAAATGGGTGGTAGCTTAGTCAGGGATCATAGAGACACTCTAAGAATAACAGCAAAATGTTATTTTTCTTTCACACGTAGTTCTGGGACCTGGCAGTGGCTCTTCCGTGCTGGTTCTCTTGAGAGACAAAGCGCTAGCTTTTGTGGATGGAGTGCAGGCATTTGATCTCCACAAATAAAATCCTGCCCTCCCACCCGTCCACTCCCCTCCCCAGCTCCTGCAGTGGCAAAAGAACTTTCCTGTTTTGATTGTGGCTCTTCAGTATGCAAAGCAGAGCCCAGCTGCTGGGGTCCCAGGCAGTTTTCCTAACAAAGGCAAATCCACCGGCTTTCTGCAGCAGCCAGAGCCAGACACATAATCTACGCTGCTTAAGGGAGCAACTTTGTGGCGAGGGAGCCGCCGTAGTCTGCTTTAATTGTGGACAAATGGTACAGCCTGGATACTCTAGGCGTGAACAGGAAAATCCCAGATTTGGGTGTGAGGCACAGGGGGATTAGTGGCAGATCAGTAAAACGCCTTCCCTCACCTCCTTATGCCAGTATGTGCCAGCCCGAGTCCTCTGGGGACTTTCTGAGATGAGCAGAGCTGTGAGAGTCACAGGCACATTTTAAAAAACAACCAAGCCCATTTTGTTCTGCAGTATGGTAAGGGTCCCCAGTCAAAAATAATTACTCTGGATTACATAAAAGCAGCACACTGTCACTGTCCCTCTGAGTACTCCTGGCACACAGGAGACACTCCACAGATTTCTGTTGACAGTGGGGGTGGATCCGATGGCTGTTCTCTGCCCTGATACAATCCGAGGCGGGATCCAGCATTAGTCAGCCCCATCCACGGGAGGGGATGAGTTAATCCGCCAACACTGACCGCATGCTTGGTGCAGAGGACAGTGGGAGGTGCCAAAGAAGTGTCAGAAATGTCCCCATCCCGGTTATTTCCATTACAATTGATACAAAGCTCTGCCTCATGTTCCAGGCCTGGTGTGACACCTGGCATGCAGTAAGTACTCAGTAAACATCTACTGAATGAAAAAGTGCACAGAGACTTTGGGGCCACTGGCAGCACTTCCCAGAGTGTGCCACAGGAGTGCTGATGGCTGTCACCTGAGAGCCCAGGACCAGGCGAAACCCACGCTTAATGAGTCTGGTGAACAGAGGTTTGCATGGTGCTGACATTCCTGGAACCTCTTAGGGGGAAGCAAGTCCTTTCCCAAGCATGTTTGATGACATACCTGCTTTTTTATTCCTTTGTGGTACTGGAGATGGAGCACAGGCCTTGTCCTGCTAGGGCACCTGCTTGCCCACTGAGCCACACACCCTGCCCCAGCCCTCCTACCTCTGGATATTTCTCCAGAGATGGTGTCCTTTGGGAAACACTGCCCCATGTTCATTTCTCTAATGTTCACTTCCCTAAGGCCCCTGTGCTAAAGGGCACAGGAGCACCGGGTTAAGGAGAGTGCAGGTGGCCAGCCAAGCTCACACACAGCTCACTGCCTCCCATCCAGACCACCAGACTGTCGGGTGGACAGCTCAAGGATCACAGAAAATGAGTGTGCCTGACGGGCTCCAGAGTTCTTCTCTATCTTTCCACATTCCTCTGGTCTGGCTTCCCTGATGTCCAGAAATGAATGTGTGCAGGCAGTTCTTCACCAGGAAGCTGAGAAGGGCCCGTAGATGGGAATCCCAGCATCCAAGCGGTGGCCTCTCTGTGCCCACGATCCAAGCCAAGGCAGTTTGGGGAGGGGAAAGCACCTGCCCCAGACAGGTGGGTGGGCTCCTTGCTGGGTTCACTTGCTCTGGGGACATCTGCTTTACCTGCACAAAGCTGAACTCTCTCCAGTTGAGTGAGTTTGCAATGGATGGCAGTGAGGTGACGGCCAGCAGGGACAGCGTACCGAGAGCCAGCACTCCCAGCGAGAGGTATATCTCCATACCCCAGACTTCCTCCTCCACCCAGAGGTCCCTCTTGTTGGTCAAGACCTGGCATGGACACAAGGAACGAACGACATGAGCATTGTGGACGCAGCTGGAACCTTTGTGACATGGTCACCAGGCAGGGCTGCCTATCACACCCCACCTAACACCCAACAAGCACCTGGCTATGTGTGAAGTGCTGCTCAGGTGTTACTGGCACATTTCATCTTGCAGCCACCCCAGAGGGAGGGATCACTGTTAACCCATTGTACAGATGAGGAATACAAGGTACAAAGTCCAAGTCTATGAGCTCCTCTAGGATCCCACACATCTGCCTGGGGGATGGCCAGCCGGGAGGGTCACATTGGCTGCAGTACGGAATCAGGGAAGTTGACAAGAAATATAGACCCTCCAAGCATGACCGTGCCACATGGTTTTCTGGCCCCCACATTACAGGACAACAGAGAGATACTCTTCTAGCTTGGAACTCCTCAGTCAAAGGAGCCAACTTTGCTGGCTAGCTCCCTAGTAGGCAGGTGGGCCCCTGTCAACCTGGTCCCTCAGTCTGCTGCATCACTGGCTCAGAAAACACAAAGATACAAAGGAATTCCATCTGAACCAGCTATTCCCCTTCTAGTATCTTCCCAAAAAACTTAAAGACATCATACCACAGTGATACACGCATGCCTATGTTTATAGCAGCACACTAGCTAAGTCTTGGAAGCAACCTATATGGCCATCAACAGATGAGTGGATAAAGAAAAGGTGGTAGGGCCGGTTTAGCTCAGTGGCGTAAGTGCCTGCTTGGCAAATGCGAGGTCGTGAGTTCGATCCCCGTTACCAAAAAAAAACAAGGTGACAATTATATACAATGGGATACTACTCTGCTACAAAGAAGGATAAACTTGAGTCATTTCCAAGAAAAAGGATGCATCTTTAGAACACAAATCAGATACACAGGTTTAAATACTGCATGGTTTATCTCATACGAGAAACTCAAAATGTAAATAAAGAGCCAAATAAAAGACAGATATTAGTAATTAGGGAAATAGACTTTATTTAAATGATAAGAGGATCAAGCAATGGAGGGA
>PVJX010044067.1:0-13371 GCA_004027295.1 Dolichotis patagonum
GTGATTGGCATACAACCCACATGTGGAGCACTGTAGGGGTGGAGGAGGGGACGTTCTTACGCTGCTGGAATGGAGATAAGCAAGATATTTTCTGGAATCCAGAGGCAAAGACAATTCAGCATGGACGCCCTAATCTGGAAAGGGTGCTGAGTGCATGGAACATGAGGGAGACCAAGAAGGAAAGGACAGAAGAGAAGGAAGGTAACTATAGACCCGAATGGCTTTATTGGCAAGTTCAATTAAATACTAAAGAAAGAATTTAAACCAAATCTACATTATTTACCACCTCATTCTCTAGGCCAGCTTTATTCTAATACCAAAACCAAACAAAAACATTTCAAGAAAAAAAAAAGAAAAAACTAGAGAGCAACATTCCTCATGAAAATAGGTACATTTTAACAAAGTACTTATTTGAAGTACTTAAGAAGTACTTCAAGGTACTTCTTAACAAAGTTTAACAGTACAATTTTATGATCCAACTAAGGCCATTGATCCAGAAGGGCCAGGCAGAAGGACAAAAATCAGGAACAAACAGCAAAAATGAAGACTAAGTGCCCCAAAAAAGGTCAAAAGCAAACAATAGATGGCATCACCTGGAAGAACTTCTTGAGCATTTGATCCTAGAAGCTAAGTCTTGTTAATGAATTCCCTCAGTCTAATTCATGAATATTGTTAGGTTGGATGACCTGGAAGCAGAAGCTAGGACAGGAATGTCTAACACACGTGATTTACTATGAAACTGCTTTCCAGGGAAAATAGGTAGGTGTGGAAGTGAGAAAAGATGGTTACAAGGCAGAAACATAGCAAAAGTCCCAACTAAGGAATATGCTTGACCTGATACATACCTTGTCCCACCTTGAGACAAGGGGTTGGACATTATTTATACTCTGCATCTGGCTGTCATCAAGAGCTCCTGAAAAGTAGGCAGCATCAACTCCCAGTATCCTTGGTTGAGAGGCTCTCATAATCCGCAGGTCACTCTGCAGAAGTTGACGGGTGTGTGCTTCTGGCCACAGCACTCACTGTACGTGCGGGAGTGGATATAGCAGCTATACAGAAGCTCTGCGTGTGGTCCCAATGGCCCCCGTCACAGAGGACTTCAGGCCACCATCCCACCCAGCACAGATGTGCTCTGAAGCAAGCATGGTAGCGGAGAAAGTTAGGAGAGGATGTGTTCTAGAATTATTTAGAATGTAGAATTAGGAGCATGGACAATTAACTGCATGTGAGAGGCAGGGATGGGTAGCAGGAGTTAAGCTAATGAACATGAGAAGCATAGGGTCAGCCACAGGCCATGGGAACTGGAGCAATGGTGGGGCCATTATCAAAGGCAAGTAAAGCAAGACAAAGTAGGGGGCACAGACATCAGTTCAGCCTGGGTAGTTTCAGTTTTAGAAAAGGGATGGGCAGCTCATGAATAGCACACCTGGAGTTCCCCAGGCATTTCAAGGACAAATTGCATGAGGAGAGGGACCAGGGCCAACTGGTCTACACTGCCCCCCACCCTTCCAACACCACAGCATTTCTGCTGTCTCAGTGTGACTCCCCCAAATGTGAGCTCTGAGGGATGGGCGAAGACACGAGTAGTACATTGCAAGTTAATCTCAGGAAACAAAGTAAGAGGTTATGAAAGTGGAAAGTGAGAAACAGCCACAAAAGGGTGTGTTCCGGAGTCGGTTCTCTGCAACCACAAGGGCGTACTCTGTCGGGAAACTCCTTGATGAACTTTCAGAGCCTTGTCTCAACAGTTTCCCACTGAGGGGGAAAAGCTGGGAAGGGGACCATGACCTGCCGGGAGCAGGAATGGAAGTGGCTGACAAAAGGAGCTGAGATTTTAGGTACGTGCACCAACTCTCCACAAGGAATATAATAGTACGTACTGACACATATGCCAGGAAACTCATTGCCCCTGGGGCGCCCAGAGCCCCTCCATTTCTGTGCTGTCCCGAAGGCCAGCAGGAAGCCTCCGTGGTGACTGTGGAGGGGAAGCCTTGGGTCTAGCAGCACAGGCACCTCAGCAGGGGTCCCCAACCTGCCAGGCCTCTTGAGCAGCCTCAGGTGCCTGGTCTGTTTGCTCACTCTGTTCAAAATTGAATTTCCAACGGTATTTTTTTTTCCTAAAGAGAAAATCTCTAGAAGAACAGGGGAGTCAATAGTTCCGCTTTGAAAGAGCGGCTGCTGGCTTCTCCCGTCTCACCCCCAATCCTCTATGTAAAATTAATAGTGCACTTAGGGGACATCCCTCCCATTATCGAGACTTGGTGAGAAAGGACAGTGGTAGAAGCTGGATAATTTCTGCCCTATTGATCTCCTTCCCTGTGCCTCCAGGGAGCCGCCACTGCTCTTAGCGCCTATTAGCTGCTGTGTCTCTTACCCTCCCAGTCAGCCAGCCCAGCAGTGCAAGTCCAGTAGAGGTTCTGGCTCCAGTTACCTCCCAGGCTCCCAGCCTGGCTGGACCAGAGTCCCTCGCTTCACATACTGGCGATCACACTTTCCACCAGTGCAGGCACAAGCAGCGGGGGCATTCCGGAGCCCAAGCTACAGCCCAGCACGGTGAGGGGCGGGCAGGAAGGATTCATCCGCAAATGACCCAGGCCGCTGTGGTCATAGATTAAATGTGACCTGGACACTCAACAAGAACATTAATCCTGGATCCTACTCTTCCATAAGAAGGATAAACTTGAGTCACTTGTAAGAAAATGGATGCACCTGGAAACAATAATGTTAAGCGAAATAAATCAGATGCATAAGCTTAAGTATCACATGGCTTCTCTTACATGAGAAACTGAAAGTATAAATAAAGAGCAAAATAAAGGTAGATAATAGGAAACAGAGAGAGAGTGAGATCTTTTTTCAAATGGGAAGGGGACCAAGAGATGCAGAGAAGGGAAGGGATGACAAAATGAATTGAGATGTGTTACACACACACACCCCCCGACTGCCCAGCGGGAATATGTTAAGTAGTGCACCACGAGCTAATAAAAACAAAAGTTGAAAAAAAATCACACTGAGCTCTCAGAGCAGGCCTGGGACACTTAACTCTGCAAATGGTAACAGCTATCATTCCATCCAAACACGACAACCCCCGAATCTTAAGAAGGACACTCATACAGCCAGAATGGTGTTAGACACGTACACTACTATTAGGAAATAATCCTCCACTTGCCATCCTTTCTAGGAAGTTTTTGGCAAAGACTCCTATCTGCCAAGTGAAACTAAATATGCAAATAACAACAAATCACATTGGACATCCAGCACCTTCTCTAGAGATGTATAGGTATAGTACAAGGCTAAGCCAGTGACCACTCAATAGTTTCATGTTTCCTTTATGTGGCCGTAATGCCCACTTATTTGTGTTTGATTAAAAAAGTTAATAATAGCAATTAAATTCAATCCTTACTGTGTCCTACTAGGTAACATTCCTTTAGTTTGTGAATTGCTACTCACCTGCATTTTATGCAGTTTCCAATGCTTTCTTGTAGATCTCAAAAACACAACCAAAGGCTCTCACAGACCTGCAGCTTAGCCCTTTCCCCATGAATATGCATTAGCAGTGATGGATTGGACTTAGTGTTTAGAGCAGAACTCTGGAGCCAAGCTGCCTGAGTGTGATTCCCGCTCTGTCATTAACTGATCCCGCAGCCCTGGGCACCCTCACCCCTCTGAGCCCTGTTCCATCATCCGCTAGTCGATGAGGACAGAGCCTGCCTTTCGGATTGTTGCAGGAGCACTGTGGGCCACACCTGGCACCGGTGTGACTCTCCCCGGGCTATTCCACATCTCTAGCTCTTTACTCCCCATTCTCTGTGTAGCTACAAAAGTACCCTTGAACTTTGTTGAGATCTCTGAAGCTGTTCTGTGTGTGGATAATGCAAGCAGCAGGAGCACAGGGACAAGGAGAAGAGCAAAGTTCCCTGGAGGCCAGGGGGAGGTCAGGATGTGCTGTGAAGTCCACCGCTGTCACCAGCAGAGGTGGCCCAAAGTTCCCACCTGCACACCATGCAGCCAAGGAGCCCTTGGTACTGGAGGGAGGAGAGATAAGCAAGATTCTGGACCAGAGAGGGTTAGATGGGAGCACAGCGCAGCTCGGATTGCTTTTTGAAAACCAGCTGGAGGTGCGACAGTTGCCTCAGCACCAAGGCTCTGCACTTGCTGGGGGCATCACTCCCACTCACCAAGCCCCACCCAGACTCCACTCTCCGGGAAAGACTTGATGGACCCATGATTTCTGCCACCTGGGAAAACAGGCCAGGATTTCAGCGCCCAGACACATGTCCCCTCTCCTGACTGCACATTTCTGAAAGCAAGTTAGCTATTCAAAAATGATATATAATATTATATATGATATATAATATATAAAAAATACATATTATATATTATATTATAAGCATGATATATACACTGTATAATATATGCTATATAGTATATGCTATATAGTATATGCTATATTATATATGCTATATAATATACTATATAATATACTATATAATATACTAATATATAATGAAATGGAAGGTCAACCTTCCCTGAGTTCCATCCCCACAGTGATAAAAAGAAAAGGAGGAATAGGGGAAGAGGAGGGAAGGATCAAAGAAGGGAAAGAAGAGAGAAACAATTGATCTTGAAATTACTAGTACTTGGTAAAGTCTATAAAATACTGCAGAAAAAGAATACCGTTCACAAGGTGTCAGAGGAAGGGGTCCCCACTGATGGGTAGCTGCAAGAGTCCCTCATAACTTGGGCTGACAGTTGCTGCAAATGAAACCTCACACGGGCAAGGCCTAAAATCACCGGAGCTGCTCCGTGTAAAGGGGTCTGCAGGCCTCGGGGTCCCCAGACAGAGGCGGCTGCAGGGCTCAGGCTGCGCAGCAGTCATCACAGACCTAACAGAGGAGGCGGGACCAGCGCTCTCAGGGTCCCTCTCTCTCCAGGCCTCTCCCTGGGTTCCTAGACACCTCCTCTTGGACACACCAGTCTCAGCCTGCTGCCTCAAGGGGTGAAGAGTGCTGGGAGCTGTTGGAGGCGGAGGAGGAGGGCCTTGCAGCACCCTGAGCCCACAGCTAGTGTGGGGTGGAAGGATGGGGCAGCGAAAGGGCAGGTGTAGTAAAGGGGCGTGAATAACATCCCTGCCTGAGAAGTTACAGGAGGCGCGGATGAAAGCAGTCTTGGAGCTTGGGGGGGGAGGGGCATCGGCCTTTGGAGAGGGAAAAGCTCTCCGTGCCGGCACAGGCGCCTTGGTGGCTTCAGGCTCGCCCGTGCCAGGGTCCCCGGGTCCCTAGGCCTGTGGGCGGAACGCCCTCTGCACTGCTGTGGGTTCCAAGGAGTTCACACTGGAGTCAGGAGCTAGGGGAGGGTCCCGGGAGGACCCCGGGAGGGTCCCGCCCTAGTTGTGAGGCGGCCAGAGGTGTTGCAGGGTCTCCAAACCCCGGGGTAAACCACCTGGGCATCGTTTACAGAAGTCTCTCCTAGTTGAAGAGATAGTGGTCATTGTCAGGACTCCAGAGTTATCTGTCTCTATATCTATCCCTCCATCTAGCTATTCCAAAACTTGGATGAAAGAAAGGGGACCTCTTGCTATTTTCAGTGTCCCTCCACGGCCTCTTTCCTTGGAGCCACTCCAATATCCTGTTCCATTATTTAAGTGAATATGCTTCTGTCTGACCTTTTGCTTGCTCCTGATTAGAAGTTAGGTACTGTTCCAGTTAACCCTTACACACCCAGCATACATGCAAATGATTTCTGTCCGGCAGTAATGATAACCCCTAAAGGTATGGTTATATTGTCCTGTAGGACAGTATACAATGTGGCTTTTTTCTCTTTTGGCTAGCAGTCCATTTCTAAGTGACCAGTGTTAATCTAATATTCATTTAAATTCCCTCTAAATACTTAGTCTTCTGATTTTTCCTTGAATTATCTTTGCCACATTTCTGATTCCTTCATTAATAAACTGAATACATTTTGACATGAATTCATTATATTCCTAGGAAGGTCTTTTTCTGACTTAATTGGAAAATTATACTTTGAAAGTAGGCAGCCATTTGCATGTTCTCCACTGACCCCTTAACTTCTCTCCGACTCCTGCCCTCTCTAAAAATCCCCAAACAGCTTCCTGATGCCAGAAATGCCCACGCTGGTGACTCACCACTGAGTTAAGTTTGCAGTGTTCTGACACCTCACAGGAGTGGTGAACCACATCGCCCAGTCATTCCTCAGGGCTCTGTGAGAATGGACTCAGAGAGGCAAAGAATAAGGAAGAGATAACAGAAGTCAAGAAAAGCTATGGAATGCGTGCAGGAGGGAGGTGGGGGGCAATTTAGTGGGGGAGAGCAGATGTAACAGCTGGAGCACTTGCAGGTAGAAAAGAGACACAGAATGCCTCCTCCCATGAGGAGGAAAGTGTGACAGTGTGATAGTTAATCGTGCTGTTAAGTTGAGTAACGCTGAACAGGTGGGTTCAGTGCAGCTCTGGGTGTGTCTGGATGACAGACTTACCGAAGAGGGACAACCCAATAGGCTTGTAGCCTGAATGGAATAAAAAGGGAAAGAAGGAAGCCTGCCCTCTGCTTCTTTGGAGGAACTGCAGTCTTCGTCATCGCCTTTGGAAGTCTGTCTCCAGGCTTCCCATGCAGACCTCTCTGCAGCTTCCTGACAGAACTCTCCAAGGACTCTGAGGTGAGCTCCAGGCCTGTCGTCTGACCAGATCCTCCAGTCCTCCAGTGTGCAGATGGCCCTTTTGCACTCTTCCACCCTGACTCTGCAGGCATGGTAAGCTAATACATAAATTCTCTATATATGATATGTAATATAAATCTATCTATATATCTATGAATAAATCAATGTATATAATCTGTTCCTGTAGTGAACCCTAACTGATACAATAGGGACATTTAAAAACTACGATTGTGCCATTTTTCCCAGGATTAGGCTATTATATAAAGATGAATGAAGAACGCATGAAGAGAGGCTACCTTGAGCTCATCTTCCATGATAGGTAGTGTCAGGACGAACGCCTGTCATCCAGCAGGGGTGCCACTGACACTCATGGCCCAAAGTTAGACCCAGAGGACATTGACCCTGTCTTTGCCATTGACTATGACTCTGATAAAGTCACATGTGGGTGGATTCAAAGAACTAATGCTTCTGTGTGGAAATTCACCATCCTCTCTGACCATCTTCCCTCCTAATGATTGCATTCTGTAATGTACTGTGGGGAGTCACCCTTCTTCCCTCTTGTCTGAGGCTGGGAGCCCATACTTTGTGTTAAATTAGCCTCAGAGCAACTCAACTGAGCAAGTAAATTACAGGTCTGATGTTAGGGATGTGTCCCACTCCCATCCCCACCATGAGCCACACACACATAAAGTCAGCATTTTTTTTTTTCAGATAGTTCAACAGCCAGAGAAAGAGACCTTTGTGGGAAGGTCACCACTCTGCTCAAGCAATCGTGTGCATCAGCGCCCCCAGCTAGGCTGAGCTAATTTAACAGGAGGTAATCAGAAGTAAGAAAAAACAACAGGAGTTCTAAAGAGATGCACTTTGAGGGTTGTACCTAGAAGGGAAGAGAAGTTTACCAGGAGGTGAAGGGCATGCATTAAAATGATAAGAAAGTGAACTGGAGAATGGAATGAAGATTTTATGAGAAGTTAAGCTAAATAATAGAACAACTGTTTTTCTATAGAAAAGGAATAAGAACTTAAGTAAGGGCTCAGCAGGGTTTTACCAAGATAGGAAAGAAGGTCACTCACTGGAGGAGTTCGACATTACAGAGAGTGAATGTGCTGTCTGTGTTCACTAGGGAGGAAAAGGTACTGTGGGCCAAGCAGAAGTGCTTTGTTAAGGGAGACAGTGCAACCATGGGGACAAGAACATCTCCAGGAGGAAGAGAACTTGGGCATCGACTTGGAAACACTCAAGCCAGCAACTTCCAGTGAAATTTCCAGTAAGTACAGGAGCAATTATGAGCACAAGGGTCAGTGAGAGACGATCTAGGTTCCAGTAGGTCAGAAAGCAACGCTGTTGAAATCTGCGTTGAAATCTGGCTGTTGAAATCTGAAAACGTGATGGTAGGATTCCACTGGCAAGCTGGATTTCAACTCCCTGCCCTGTCACCGAGTTCTATGATGTCTCTATAATCTACTCACTCTGGGAATTAAGTTTGTTTGAACTTGGGTCTTTTACCAAGGAGAACTAGTCCAGAAGCTGGGGTTAAGGATTTTTGCCAAAAGTCTACATTCTTAATCTCTAGGACTCAGTTCAGCACCAAACAGTGATTTCCTATTTACTCTGACCTGATGAGGCCCCAGAGTTCTATTTCATTCATAGGTGTTGAAAAATCTCATTAGCTGTTGGGAAATGATCATATTTTTAAATCTGGACCTCACATCATATGAAAAACAAAATCAAGTTGACTTCTAAAAGACATAAAAATATTAGAAAAAACATAACCAAATACTGAAGATCCTTTTTCTACCTGGGAGCTACATCTCAGAAAGATGAAGTGAAACTAATGCTATACGTGCTCCTCTCCTTATCCCTGGACCTGGGATCCCTTTGCTGTTGGGAGTGAAATATGCTGGTTTCTTTAAGGGTGCTTCAAGGGTGCTGGTTTCTTCAAGACTCACTGGGGGATTATACTTTGACAGTTTACCCTTCTGGGCTGTAAGATTTTTGTGAGCTTCTTCCCCTATGGAAGCTGAATCCAGAGCTAACCACATCCTAGCATCTTCCTGGCCCAATTTCTTCAGTTTATATATGGTTCTTTCCTCTGGTATTGAAATCACTACCTCAGCCTCTGTTTGTGAGAAACTAATCTATAATGCCTTAGTTAATTAAATAAAACTGTAAATAATTACTACATGGAAAAGTATAAATAAAGTTTAGAAGATATTTCTTTATGTATTCATGCATGTATGCGCATATAGCTCTAAACTGAAAGAAGTTGTGTTCTCCCCCAAATTCAGATGTTGAAATCTTAACTCAAGTCCTCAGAATGTGACTGTATAGAGAGGTAAGTTCTTTAGTGAGTAGGTTCAAATAAGACTGCTAGGGATGCTCCTAACTCCATCTGAGTGGAGTCCAAAGATGGTGATGGTGATGGTGATGGTGATGGTGATGATGACGATGACGATGATGATGATGATGATGATCAAGAGAGGAGGGGGAAGGGGAAGAAGAATGAGGAGGAGAAGGAAGAGGAGGAGGAGAAGGAGAAGAAGAAAAGGAGGAGGAGGAAGGGGAGGAAGAGGAAAAGGAGGAAGGGAAAGATGCTGGAAACATACATCAAGGGTCTATGTACAGAAGGACAACCATACAAAGACACGGTGAGAAGGTAACAATTCAAAAGCAAGAGAGAGATCTCAGGAGAAACCAGACCTGTTAATGCCTTATTCTCAAACCTCTAGCCTTAGAAGTGTGAGAAAATATGAGATCTAAAAATTAGGAATACCCTCAAATGTTTAGTAGTAAAGCAATTGTCACATGAATTTCAACACATTTGCTCAAGAGAGACTCCTCAAAATGACAAATACAAAGACAAAATACCAACGTAAGAATTAACATTACATATGTTATAAAATTACATATGCATGATAATTATAGCTATGCAAATACTTGCAAATAAGGACTGGAAGCAGGATATGGTGGTGCCCACCTGTAATCTCAGCCCTTCAGAGGCTAAAGCAGGAGGAGTGCCTTGAGTTGGAGGGCAGCCTATGCCACACAGTGAGTTCAAGGGCAACCTGAAGTACACAGCAAGACCTGGATTCAAAAAAATAGCCTATAACATAAAGTCTGGAATGAACATAAAAAGATTTGATGTTAGATTTTCTTCTTCCTTTTTCTATATTTATAACTTTCAAAGTTTTGTGCATTGTATTTTTCTTGGAGAACTAAATTTTCATTGAGGAAGTAAGACATGGGTATACTCCAACATAGAAATCCAGAATAAATAAGGACTTGGACGTTCATAACAACAGCTGACACTGTCTGAGATCTTGTTGTCCAACATTGCTTCCGGTGCGTTAGAGGGGCTGTCCCGTTTAGTCTGCAGCAAGCCAGTGAGGGAGGCACAATTATCTTCTCTAATTTAGCTGAGGGGAACATGAGACACAGAGTGCTCAAGTCACCCATCCAAGTGCACACAGCTGACAAATAGTTATCACAAATAATGGAGAGCAGCCTCCAAGCACGCACTTCCTCTTCTCTGTACGGAGCTCTTGCTGCGAGGTAGCTGCTGAGCCAGAGACCTTTGCCAGTGTCACCTCCCTTGCTCCCTTCCACCCAGTTACCTCCTGCTGGAGCCATCCTCTTGGAGACCAGGACCTCCTGTGATCTCTCTTCAATAGGGCAAACACAGATCGATGGGGGAGAATCAGCTCCAAAAATCAGTGAGGAATCTGAAACCAAGGGGAGTGATTGGTTTTTCATTTTTGTTTTTTATTACTATATGTTTGAGGCACATAATTTTTATATCCATCACAAGGAGTTGGTACATTGTAGAACACAACTTGATTCATTTATGTCCCCTTCCATATGTTAGTCCCTTTCCCATTTGCAAAAAATTCTACCTTATGTTTTCTTAGATCTATCTTTTATTTTGCTCTTTAATTTATTTAGACTTCAGATTTCTCATATAAGTGAAACAATGGGGCATTTAAGCTTACATATCTAATTTATTCCTTTGAATATTATGGTCTCCAGCTGCATCCGTTTTCCTACGAATTTATCCTTCTTTATGGTAGAGTAGTATTCCATTGTGTATAAACAGTACATTTTGTTTATCATTCATGTGTTGATGAACATATAGGCCACTTTCAAGATTGAGATATATGATGCGTTAAAAGTTGCCAATACCATTTCTCACCTATTCAATTGCCAATATTAAAAAAAAAACATTGTGCTGGTAAAAGGTAATGATACTAGGTTTTGGAGTGCTGGAGGCTTTTTCTAGAGATTCTTTCTAGGTTCTTCTGCCCTGAACAAAGAATTGGAAAAAGAAGCACAAAAGGTAGCAAGGTTTTACACTTGTTAAAGGCAGAAAAACAGACATGCTCTGCACAGTGAGTCCAGGCTAATTAAAAGAAGGAAAAACAGTATGCTCTGTGGGATGAGAGTGGACCACTGTAAGCGTGAGCACAGTGGCCACCAGAAAACTGGCCACCATCTTTTGTGGTGATGTGAGAGATAGGTCATCTTAACAAAAACCTGTTTGATTTTCTGGAAGGAGAATTAAAAATATCATTCTCTGATTGGCCCCAGGTGCATAGCATGGATGCCTGTCCTGGATCACAATTGACAGGTCACATTCATTGTCCCAGCCAGTTTTCCACACCCTAATCTCCGGCTTCAGTAAGTTGATGCTTTCTGTGGAATCACTTACAAATCTAGATCCAGAGTTTGAAACTTCAGAACTCTGTAAAGCTTCTTAAATGGGAGTTCTAAATTTTCTTAATGTAATAGTAAAAGATGTGAGTTAACGTATATAGTAATGGTATTGTTTATCAGGAATTTTTATAATAAAGCCTAGTAGAAGGTACTTAAATATCCAGTTATGAAGAAGTGGAAAACTCTTACTTTGGCTGCATATAAGTTACCAGTATCTATTTTTAATTATGTTGCAAGAGAATATTTAGCACCATGGGATGATCATAATACATTATACAGTGTGATTCTACTCTCAGTGTTTTTTTTTTTAAACACATATCTAGAGCCAGCAAGAATTTGCTCTTTCAATGAAGGTGCAAGAACTATCACATTTTCTCATCGAGCTAGTTTTGATGAAATCTGGCTTATAATCCAAACATTTGTGAGATGGAAAGGAAGCATAGAGTCAGGAAAGGTTGATGTTCCCTCCCTTCATTCTTTTCCCCCTGCACACATACACATTTGTATCTTCCTACTATCCCAGGGGTCATGTGGTGCCAAGAAATGAAAGAGCTGCCTATCATTTGTTTGCAATTTTTGTCTCTGTTGCCATTGACTCTTGAACATACCCTTGGGTGACAGAAGTTGCAGTTCTGGAGGAAAATGCAAAGAGATGTAGAGTTGGACTCCACAGTACTGAACTTGTCACACAACTGGCTTCAGGAGGCTTTTGCCACTGTTGCCACCAATGGTGGTTGGAGTCCTGCTATCAGGATGCACCAGGAGGAAATTTTCCATTGCCAAGGTGTTGAGCAGAGAGACAGAATCATTCTCTCTTCTTCAACTTTTGCTGGTCACTTTGGTCTCCTCTGGGGTCATGCTACTCACTGTATGTAAGTTCCAATTTATTCTTTTCCCCTTGCATGTTAGTCCTGCTTTAAACTCAAAATAAGTCTAATCCTCCAAATGAAGGCCTTGGTTGATTATTTTTTGATGACTCCCAAGACCCAGTGTCCATCCTTCAAATACAATCCACATATATAAATACATACATAAACATGCTAAGAAACATAGAGGGAGAAAATCCACACATGGAGTAATTTAAACTTGAATTCAAAGGCATGAGTCTCTTTTTCATTGTTTTGGTTTTTCCAAAAGTATGTATGCATCTTGAGGTACAGAGAGAAGAGAATAGAAACAGAAGATGTGAAATAAGAAAAATAGAATTTTATGGTTTATTTCTAGATGCTCCCCCCAAAGCTTCATGTACTCAAAGATGAGGCTTTTGGAAGGTGATTGGATTATGGAGGCTGTCTTAGTTACTTTTCACTCATTGCTGAGACAAAATACCTGATGCCCAAAGTTGGGAAAAGAAAGGTTTATTTCTTACAGTTTTTGGAGGTTTCAGTCTATACTCAGTTGGCTCCAAGGTAGGGTGGTATGGCAGGGCCACGGTTCATGGCAGCTGCAAACAGCAAGCAGAAACCAGCAAGAGAGAGACACACCTTCTTGCTGCCATTACATCACATCCTGGCTCCACCCCCCTAGGAGGGTGTAGCACTGACACCATCAATCCAAGCACTAGACCAATCACAAATGTACAATGCAAATACATGAGACCTGCGGGCCACCGACATAAACCATGACATTCCAGCCTTGGGCTCCAGAGACTCATGTATTACCTTTATACAAAAGACATTTAGTCCATCTCCAAGAGTTGCCAAAGTCCTAACATTTTCAGCATTGCTGAGAAGTCCACGTCCCAAGTCTCCTCCAATATCAATGCAAACTCTTAACTGTAACCCCCTGTACAAGTGAAACAAGGTTAAACATTTCTGAAATGCAAAGACACAAAATAAACATCACCATTCCAGAAGTTACAAACGGGGGAATATAAAGCATTGGAAACAGAGCAAGTCCAACATCCAGTAGGGCGAACATTAAGTTCTAGAGTTCCATGCTCAGCATTTGAAGCAATCTGGTTGCAAGCTCCAAAAGGCTTGGGTGATT
>PVJX010044068.1:0-13469 GCA_004027295.1 Dolichotis patagonum
AAAAAAAAAAGAAAAGAAAATGAAGCTACAAAAGCTCATCCCTATAGTCCCAAGTACTTAGCAGGGTGTCTTAGTTTCTCACAGCTGAGATTCAACACTGACACTCACAACTTAAGGAGGAGGGATTTATTTTGAGATTTTAGAGGTTTCAGATCATGGTTGGCTGGCTCCAAGGCAAGAGGACTCTTGCTCATGGCATGGAAATCAGGAAGGAGGGAAAAGGATCAAAGGAGGAGGGGAGGAGATAGACCCTTCCAGGCCAAGCCTCCAGCTTTCACCTTCTGACATTACATTTCATTTTATAATATCTTATAAAATAAGACTAATCTTTAATCCATTACAGTGGACTAATCCATCGATAAAGTTTCCCCCGGCTCCCATGACCCAGTCACTGCCCGAAAGCCCCATCTATGAGCACATGTGGTTTCAAGGGGCATTTTTACTTCTGAAAGTGTTTATTCATTTCAATTGCCCATTTTTGATTGGGTCTTTTATTTGAAGATAGTCGTTTCTTTTTGAGCTCATGTATTCTAGGTATTAGTCCTCTGAGGAATAGATGGCATTTTTTTTCCCATTCTGTAAGTTGTCCCTTCACTCTTTTAGTTGTTTCCTTTGTTGTGCAGAAGCTTTTCAGTTTGATAGGGTCTTCATTTGTTGATTCCTGGTACATATTTATATATTTAAAACCATGAGTTCACGCCGATATTTCTAGATCCAATCTAATATCATAAGATTCCAATTACTTTTTATTCTTTCTATATTTGTAGCTCTTTTCCAGTACTGAAGTTGTTACTCTTGCCATTCCCGGTATTGTGCCAGTCCATCTTGTACATACTCATCTCCTCTCCCTGCCCTCAGTCCACCTGGCCTCCCTGATTTGTGCTCAGCCATATGGACACCTTCTTCACCCTGGTTCTACAATGCCCTATCCTAGGCCTGCCTCCCACATGAGACTTTCACTCCATCAGGCTGTCTGTAGATGCCTCCTCGACCTGCAAGGATGTTTACAAGGTGGCTTTCACTGCCTATCTTTCCTTTTCCCAATCTTTCTATTTACCCTGCTCAGCTCCAGCAACCCTTGCTGGACCCAACCAGTTTTGCTCCTGTGTGGGTATCTCCTTAGCCCGCTGACTCTGATACCACACCTGGATCACTGCTGCTGCTGCTCAATGCAGCCTCCTGCCTCAACATACTTGGGTTCCAGCACCCAGCCTTGCAGAGCTTACACAGCCCACACCCAGAAGTGTGCCACTCACACTGTGCATTACAGTCAGTTGTGTCCATCTCTTCCCAGCTCTGCACTCAAGTAAAGTGGGTAGCCTGAAACTGGCCATGTTGGAAGTATTTATATCACAGCAATTGGAAGACATTACAACCATGCTCCAGAATTTTTTTTTACCTATTAACCTACTTGTGGTTCTATCCCATTCAGATGTTTACCTTATGCACTCCCTCCTAATGAATTTATGAAGAATGGAAAAAGGAAGGAGGAAGAGAAGAAAAGAAAGGAGGGAGGAGGCAAGGTAGAAAGAAAGGGAGGGAGCTTTCTTTATTGTTTAGAACTTTTGTTTGTTTGTTTTGCAGTGCTGGGGATCAAACCCACAGCCTCACAAATGCTGGCAAGTAAGCACTCTACACTGTGCTACACTCCCAGGCCCTAGGGTTATTTTTGTTGTTGTTGTTGAAAAAATACAATAACTGCTAATAAGTCTTGTTTTTCTACAAGTAACAGTACTTATTTAGAACTAAATAAGAAATCAATCAAAATTTCCATCATCGTAAATTAAGATAGTTACTGTTGGCTTGAAAAGAAATGATTAAATATGGCATAATTCCTTCATTTTACCATTCACAGAGATTGACAATTTAATCTATATACTGCTGAGACAAGGGAACGTGTTTTAGATGACAGTAAAATAAAGTCACATCAGACTTTCAGACAAGATCACCTTAAATATGTTTTGACACAACTGTATGAGTCAGGGTTCTTCAGAGAAAGAGAAGCAGGAGGAGATAATATATTCACTGTTGCTCACTTTGAACACACTTACCCCATTGTTCTCGCCGCTTTCTGAAGCAGTTCAGGAAGCTGTCATTCGTGTCCTTACTTGCACTGCCCCTGTGTCTTGAACTTGCTCACAGTGTTTACCTGTCACAGTCATCTTGACTTTGTGGAAGAGCAAGAAGTCTTGCAGTACCAGATCTGAGGAATCAGTAGATGAGATCATGTCTTAATGATTTTATGAGCTTGCTTTAGTTTTGAATAGTACTCAGCTGCAGCAGTCACTGTATTTTTGATCATACTTCATAAAGACATTCATGAAAGAGGATTTTCAGAACTGCTTCAAAAGTGGGAAGAATGAAAAAATAAGTGTTTGAAGTGAGGAGGGATATTTTAAGGGGGATTAATGGTAATGTGTCTTTTACTGTAATAAAATTTATTTAAACATTCATTGTATTTTTAGGTCACCCTTTGAATCCATGTGTATGTGGATTTTTTTTGTTTGCTTTTGCAACAGTGGGGATCCAAACCAGGGCCTCACACATGTTGGACAAGTGTTCTACCACTGAGCAACATCACCCATCCCCAGTGGTTTGTGACTTTCTATGTATATGACAGTGTGTATGTGTCTGTGTGTGTGACAGAGACAGAGACAGAGATACAGAGAATTAAAAGTTGTCCATGTGACTTCGGAGCCCCACAAGTCTGAGGTCTGTAAGGCAGGCACGCCCCTGGATATTTAGGAAAGAGCTGACGCTGCAGTTCTGAGTCAAACTTTGTAGGGCAGCCCAGGCAGGCTGAACATGCAGGCAGAGTTCCTGTGTCTCATTTCTTGGGGCAGAATTCTTTCTTCTTGAAACCTCAGTCTCTGCCTCTAATGCTGCCATTGATTGGACAAGGCCACCCACATTATGCAGGGTAAATCTGCTTTCCTTAAAACCAATCGGTGTAAATGATAATCAGATTTATGAAATACCTTCGCAGCACTATCCAGAGTTGTGTTGGACCAAATAACTGAGCACTGTGATGTGATGGCCCAGCCAAATTGACTTGCAAAGTGAACCAACACATAATTATCTGCTTTCAATATACCACTGACTTTCTTTGGCAGTCATTTGAAAATTTTGACTTAATTTCTTCTTAGCCCTGGAGAGCTGGCAATGGTTACTCCTTAGCTGATTATAAAGGATTTGCATATAAATCTAACTAGAAAAATTGATTTGCAAAGTTGCATTACTTTGGATTGATTTTAATTTTTGTATTTTCTTCTTTGTGATCATACCTTGGGTTTTTACTGATGGCTTTCCTTGATTCAGCTACTTGGAAAAAACATACTTTCATTAAACACATGTCTTTATAAGGCTGCGAGTAAACAACAGTGAGTCTTGTGATGCAGACTAAGCTGCTGGGCAGAGGTGCGGCAGATGTGGACTCTCTGTTAGCATGCTTTTGCGGGGGACACTGAGTCAGTCAAGATGGACTAATATAGGTCAGGACTTCAAGAGAAGGAGTCATGTTCCCCACCCCCTTTCAGTTGCTTTCCCTTTTTATAGAGCAAGCATGACAGTGACCTTGCCAGCTGGGACAAAAATGTGTGCTCATGTATTCTAGCAGGCTGAAGGGAGTGACAGCTGCTCCCAGAGATAGCTGTCCTGAGTGCTTGTTACCAGCAACTGATAACCTTGTGGCCAGTTGCGTTTGGGCATAGCACTGCTATGGGCTCATTTAGATTTTGTGGCCAGCAATCTCAGTCTTTAGGCTCAGACAGTTCTCTCCATCTTTTCATAAAGTCTGTGAACCATTTAGAAGTAAAGCCTATCTTAAATACAATACAGATTGTTGAAGGAACATAAAACAAGACTTTTTTTTGCTTCCCTCCTTCCCTTTATCACTTGCAGATGTTACTTATTTGAAACAACTTTTAGATAATTTTCATATTTAGTTCTTCCAAGAAAGAACATGGGAATCAATATCCCATAAGCAGATACTGTGACGGAATCGCCACAAATCAGAGGTGGCCTCAATGGAGCATGGTTATGTTACAATCTACTCTTTGATTAATGCAATGAAGGAAGGGTAGGGTAATGGGAGAAAAAGAATCAAGTTATATCATGTATGGGTACAACTTCTCTATGATTAATGTGATAATTATGTATGTCTAAAATGTACCAATAAAATCTGATTAAAAAGTAAATGATAAATAAATAATGCAATGAATACAAACTAAGTGGCTCAAATTTAACAATTCTATAGAAATTTTTGTGTGGTACTTTGGATCGAATCTAAGGCTTTGAAACTAAGCTACATTCCCAGTCATTGACTGATTGATTGATTGACAGAGTCTCAGGATGTAGTCTAGGATGCACCTAAACTATGAACCTAGGCTGGTTTTGAACTTGTGATCTCCCTGTCTCAGCATCTCAAGTGCTGGAATTACAAGATATGTGCTACCATGCTTGGCTTACACAAAATTCTGTAATTGTGTAAGCATTTAGGAGTACATTTTTTTCACCTGTAGTATATTTTAATCTACCATCTTTCAGTGTTGTAGAAAATGTCCTTTCCATACCTGTGTGTCCAATAAGTTAGCTACTAGCCATACATACTTACCTAAATTAAAATTAACTATTTTATTTATTTATTTATTTATTTATTTATTTATTTACGTTTAGTGCTAGGGATGGAACCCAGGGCCTTGCATAGGCTAGGCAAGAGCTCTATCTCTGAAGTACATTCCCAACCCTTACAATTAACTAGTTCAAGGCAGAAGGCTGTATTGGATAGTGCTGGTGATCTTTGGTAGGAAACAAAGTCTTGAATTTTCTGATAGTGAAGTTTCATCAAAAGCCTGTTTAAGAGAAGCAGTATTTACAGAAGACTGCAGTAAGTGTGCCTATACCTATGATTTCCTTGAGTTTTAGCCTTGAGTCAAGCAAGGCCAGTGTCAGCATTTCTGGATTATAATCTTGGATAAAGTCTATAGTGCTCATTATAGTCAGAACTCCTTTCACTGAGCAACACTTTAGGATTTTGTCTAAGAATTTATTAAGAAATAATCTCATGGCCCTGAAGCAAGGCCAGCATGTTGCTGTAGCTGCTGGTTTCAAACAGGAGCCTAAAGAGAATTCTTTCTGTGGTCTGTTGGACATTTCAGAACTTTGGAAATGAAATGGTTAATTCACAGAAAGAAATAGCAGGTGGGTATGGCGGACTTTAGGGGGCCTGCAGGGGAACAATCTTGGCACCTCAGGACCTGCACCGTGTGTTTGACTTGGGGTACCGGGAGAACAAGGAGCTCCTTCCTTCTCTGGGGGGGTGGCTGTGAATGTGGCAGACTTTCAGCAGCTGAAGGAGAGAGACCCTGGCACATCAGGACCTGCACCATGTGGTTGACTCGGAGTGCTGGGAGAACAAGGAGCTCTTCCCCTGGGGGGGGGCAGCCATCAGTGTGGCAGACTTTTGGCGGCCCAAAGGAGAGAGACCTTGGCACGTCGGGATCTGTACCTTGTGGTTGACTTGGGGTGCAGGGAGAACAAAGAACTCCTCCCCTCTCTGGGGGGTGGCTGTGATCCTGCTGGCTTGCGGGCTGAGAATCAGACATCTCATGTCATCCTGTCCCCTGTCCCATGTCCCCCCTCCCCCTCCCCCCTGCTTAGCAAGTGGGAGCCAGTTAACTACACATCTTGTGAAAAGATTGGCTATGTTATTTAGTATGAGTTCCCCATATGCAAAGATATGGACAACCATTTGGAAGATAACAAGAGCTAATATGACAGATAGTGAAGATCTCTGGTTGTCTAGCTTTGAAATTTATGCTTTCTCATTTCCCATTCTGTTCTGTTTTGTTGTGTTTAATTTTACCCCCTTTTAAAATAAAAAAAAAAGAAGTAATCTCATGAATAATGCTGTTCTAGAAAGTAAAGAATTATTCACACCTGATGGGGACATGTCAAAAAGATATAGCTGCCAGGTTGATTGGGTATTCCTTCGCCACATTTGGGGAGAAATTAGGCAGTAAAGTAAATGATGATAAAGTGGATTACAGAATTAATCCAGGATGGAACAGAATCCATAATGATGTGAATAAATGGGTGGAGGAAAAGGAAGGGTTCTTCCTAACAGCATATTGTCAATAAATGAATGCAGAAGGGATGATGGAATGAAAACATCACCATTTAACTACCACAGTAATCATAATAAACAGAATCAACAATAGAAGCTAGTGGGTAAAAATATAATATAAATATTTACATAACTTAGAAAATATTTTAATTAGAAAGGTAGAAAAATAGCAACTTTCTAGTGGAAAAACACGGCAGATAAGCAAGTGTTAAAAGTTGACATCACCGGTGATAGGAAGAGTATATAGCACGTACCTCCTGATGGATCCCTGCCAAATAGACATAAATGGAATTTAATCAAGAGGAAACATTGGACAAACCCAAACTGAGGGACCTTCCACACAATATCTAGCCTCTACTATTTATAAATGTCAAAGCTGTACAACACAAAGAAAGACCAAGGAAGTGTTCCAGATTAAAAATCAAAGAGACAAAGATAGCAAAGTGCAAGTCTGATTCTAGATAAGATCCTTGAGCAGAACAAAAACTACTTTCTTTTGTCATAAAGGGCACATGAGAAAAATGGTAAAGTCTGACAGTCTGTGGATTAGGAAATAGTACTTTATCAATGATAATTCCTGATTCTGATCATCATATTGTGGTTTTATATAGGAGAAATTCTTTGTTTTTAAGAAATCTACAGGGAAGTAATTAGGAGTAAGGGGGGATAATATTTCCAACTATTGTTGAAAAATATATATGCATACATTATAAGTATGTGTATATATATATATATATAGAGAGAGAGAGAGAGAGAGAGAGAGAGAGAGGAAGAGAAAAATAACAGAGAGAGGGAAGGTGATTAGGTAAATATATAGTAAAACACAACAAACATATAACATTTAGGGAAGTTAGGTGAACAATATGTGAACTATTTGTACTATTTTAATAATTTTTCCATAAATCTGAAGTTATTTCAAAATGAAAATAACAGAGAGGCTGGGGATGTAGCCTTAAACTCAATCTCCGGCACTACAAAAAACAAAACAAAACAAAACTGAAAACAAAGGCCCAGAAATAAGTTATGAAAATCATTACTGCATTTGTTGTGGATGATTTAGGCTTCTTTGTGCTCCTACTGTGAATTTAATGTGAGAAATCTCTACAGAGTTTAAACCTATGAAGGATGTGATTTTTCTCAAAGACCATGTAGTTTTACTTTTGCCTGTTGAAATTATCTGCTTCCCTTTTCACTCTGATCTTCACAGGGGTCTGAACTAACTATCTGGGTGTCATAACTACATAGAACCCTACAGAAAATTGTGTGAGTTCTGTAAATACCACTGGCTTTATTCATCTCGTATTTCCTGGTTTTGGTACTTTTGCTTGTTTATACTTTATCTGCTAAAGTCTTCTGTGGACATATGGAGGAGTATATATGCATTCAGCATCTCCATAGCCAGGGAGACCCTGTTCCCTGTACCTTCCACTTCCTAGTTTGTCTAACGGACACAAAATCTCATTGGGGGCCATCTCGGCCACTCCTCACACCATGATCATTTCACAGATGGGGAAACTGAAGCACACAGATGTTCAGAGCATGTGCTTAGATCTATCTGCACAGAGGCCTGAACTAATTTTCTGGCGGTGGTAAAATACAAGTCCACATTATATCATTATCATTTTTAAATTGGCATACAGAGACATAAAATAAAAATGCAGAATTTTAGCAAAACAGAGTGTTTTTCTTGAAATACTTATAATACAGAGTTTGAACTTTTCACATTCTTTGATGACTTTCTCAGGTATGATACCAGCGAAGCACCAGGTCAGGAAAAAAATATTAGGAAGTCACACACAGGAGAATGAAAGTTAAAGTGGCAGAACCATTTATCTCTCTCCCTATCTTACTACGAAAAAAGGCACACACATACACACGCATATATGTGTAAAAATAAACGTGAAAATTGTCATAGTATTAGAGTTGCCAATCACCCAATAATAACTACCACAAGAAAGACTGCCAGGACCACAAACATGCACAAAGGCCATCTGCCTAGTCACTGTCTGGTGCCTCTTTGGTCATTAGTCATGGTGGTCAACGATTATTTAAATTTTAACTTGATTACAATTGCTTCCAAACGATGTTTTTCCTTTTGTTTAAAGAATCACAGCATAGATGCAGAAATTGAGTGTATTTTTGTTTATAATCACTGCCTCGACACAATAGCTCCGTAGGTGTCCTGCCATGAAGGATTACGTGGTCAGGGTGACTCAAGGCACAGCTCACCTGGGAAACAGCGTACAACAAATTCTACAGCTTTTGGAGGACACAGGGGCTTCAATAAAATGTATGATTTTGCTCTGTATTGGAAAAAAAAGTTGAAGAAGCCCTTTACTGACAATGAAAAGTGTTGTTTTGTTTGTTTGTTTGTTTCACTTTTGGACTGAACTCTCTAGGATTCTGGGTGCAGGCATAACATTCTCCAGGCACTGCCTGGCTGATGTGTCAGAATTCACTCATATGGACTGGACTCTGCCACCTTTGGTCTGGTATCAAAGCACTGTTCTGGTTAAATTCAACATCATTTGCTAGATTCTATGGGAATGTGTGTATTCAAGTCAAACAGCAATTTAGGATTTAGAAAAGTGGTCTTCAATTTGTTTTCTAACAGAACCTACAGATTTTTACAACATAACGCAGTACTAAAGCAAACATGCACTCATTCTAAAACAAGTTGAAAACATTTCACAAAATATTCTTAGAACATGTATTGCAAACAAATTAGTTCTATTGTGTTCTGTTCATGTAAAAAGATGCTGCTGAAAACCTACAAAATTGAATTTATATCCCCAACCGTTTATGAACCAGTTTGAAAGAACAAAGATTTGAGAAATGTATTTTTCTCTATTTAGGTATCTGTATGGTCAAATGATAGCCAAGCTTTTGTATACTGGGAAACATTTGATATTCAAGGTCTTCTGAATGGAAGAACAAAGGTATTTTATTTTAAAAATAGCAACTACAACTTATTGCCAGCTCCATAGTTATTATAGTATTTAGTATAGTATAGTATAGCATAGTATAGTATAGTATAGTATAGTATAGTATAGTATAGTATAGTATAGTATAGTATAGTATTATAATATTTGCCTTGGAACCAGCTGACCATTGACTAAATCCCAAAAAACCATGAGCCAAATTGAACCTTTCATCCTTTAAATTGTGCGTATTGGGTATTTTATCCCAGCTCTGGAAAGCTAATATATAAACATTTTCTCTAAGCTTCATTAGAATCTATGACTTAAGAGTACTATTGTTCCTCCAAGGGAAGAACTCCAACTTTACAGAGGCTGGTAATTAGTAACGAGAAGCTAGGTATGGTGGCACATGTCTTTAATCTTAGCACTCTGGGGGGCTGAGGCAGGAAGATCACAAGTTGGATCCCAGCCTGGGTAACAGCGACTTAGTCAGACTTTCAAAATAAAAAATAGATTAAAATGGGTCGGGATGTAGTTCAGTATGAAGGCACTACATTTAATCCCTAGCAACACACACACACACACACACACACACACACACCGTTTCAAACAGAGAAAGCAGATTGACTTGGCATAATGCTATAGTTGCTGAGACCCAGTAGATTTGAGCATGACTGCTTCTAAGTCTCAGCGCAGTAAACAATAGCAGCTCCATATAACAGAGCTGGTCAACAGCTCTGAAACCAGATAATAGTTCTACATTTAATGGGTTTTGTGTAGCCGAGGAACCCAGAGCCAATGGCTCAGCACTTTTTATATCAAGCAGAAACAGGCTTGTCTCCATCCCTGAGGGGGAGCAGCAGCACAGTAGTCATGTGTGGTTGCCTAGCGAGTAGCTGCACACACAGCTCTGGGTGGGTTGCAAAGTTTACCACACTCAGCAAGCACAGGTCTGACCAACCCTCAGGCCCACAGCAGACTGCTTCTCCCAACAAGTTCCCAGTTTCCAAATGAGGCATCCAGCGCTGAGAGATTCACTTTTAAATTCACACAAGTAAGGCAGCATGTCATACCTCCTAATGTATCTGCTCTGTTCTCATGAAAATGCTTTCACTTGACCACACAGCCTGTGTTTGATCTCACAGATCACCTGGTACCTTTCACCCAGAATCTGCCTAATGCTACTGATAATTATGGACAAGTTAAGATATAAGACACTAGCCCTGGATCACTGCACACACAGACTCAAGCATAGAAGTGGGAACGATCTCTAGCAGAGGGATTTCTCAGCCAAAGGCCTTTGTGGGTTTTGGTAAGTAGTGCTGAACTGCCCTTCATAAAGGTTGCATCAGTGTGTACTCTGAACAAGTTTGTAAGGAAGGACCCGTTTCCTCATACTTTTGACAACAGTGTGACCAGACGTCAGCCTGCCAGTCTCACAGGGAAAAAAATGGAATCCCAATGTAGTTTTGATTTATCATGAGATGGGTATACACCCATCTCATGATTTCCCATACACATTTAATTTTTTTGTCACCAAACTTGGCAGAGTATAATCCTCAACTTATACATTTAAACACTTCTTTTTCTGTTTTATCCATTCGTTATAAAGGGTATCACAAAGGATACAGACCAGCATCCGGGTGATGCTGGTCTTTTCACTTAATTTGTATTTCCTTTTATGAAACTGTCACATTCTTTGCCAAAGTTGTCCTTTTTCTTAATTTCTAAGAATTTTAAAAATACAGATAAAGTACTCTTTTTTATTTTGTTGGTTATGCAAATTTTTCCCATACACATTTAATTTTTTTGTCACCAAACTTGGCAGAGTATAATCCTCAACTTATACATTTAAACACTTCTTTTTCTGTTTTATCTATTCGTTATAAAGGGTATCACAAAGGATACAGACCAGCATCCGGGTGATGAAATACCTAAGGCAAAGCCAGGAAGTGTCCCCAGTGCAGGAGCTTCTGCCACCCCCCAGCACACGAATGTGTTCTTCAAACTTCAGGGATTTTTATGGAGGCACCATCACACAGGTATAATTTACCATCCACTCAACCTCCAGCCCCTTTCTTCCTCCTGAAGAATGAAAGGTCTTAGACTTCCAAGCTTCTAGTCATGGCTTTGGTTTTTCTGATGGCCAGTTCCCATTTTGGAGCCTACCAAGAATCATCTTAGAAGACATTCGTTTTGAGTTCTGTTTTGCTTTGTTTCATTTTTGAGATGGTCTCACCGGGTAGCCCAGGCTGGCCTCACACTCACAGTGATCCTCCCGCCTCAGTGCTCCCAAGTGCAGGTGTGTGCCACCATGCCCAGCACATATTATTCATGATTACTGCGCATAACCTGAATACCCATCACAAGGTGAATAGGTAAGAAAATGTGGCATATCCAAGTAATAGTACACTACTTGGCAGTAAAAAAGAACAAATTACTTTTGTAATCAATGACGTGAACAAATCTCAAAATCTTTATACCAAGTGAAAGCCAGACACAAAAACAGTACATATTACAAGTTATGGTTCAGATCTAAAATGTCTCACAAAAGTCTCCTATGTTTGGAGGCAGGGTTTTAAGAAGGTGACTGGATCATGAATGCGCTACACTCAATAAAATGAATCCCAAAACTCTTACATTGGGTGACAGTTAGACATAAAGAGCACGTACTATGTGATTCCTTATATGAAACTCTAGAAAACTAAACTTAATCTATGCTGCAACACCACCGAGGCTTCTGCATATTTCATCTTGTTTCTAGTGGAAAATGTAAGAAAATAGGAATAGTTACATTGAAAAAATAAGGTCTATAATTATCCAACAAAACAGTACTGAGCAAATGTTATATCACCAATTAATAGCTCAGTGCTGGTTAGTTTTTCTATGACACTGAAATGAAAGAATATTTGAGCCCCAGACTCTTAAGTGAACTGCCCAGGAAATGACAGCACTCACCTATCAATTACTGAATTGTAGTAATTACCAGGTGGCTCCGAAAGGCCCTAAAGTCTAACATTAGAAATTATTTCCCTCTTTTTTCTAGACAGATTAGATAGTACCAGAGAACTTCTTTTTCTATGGAAAATTGTAGTGAAGAGCCTATAATTAAGAAAAGCACTTTGATGCTACCACAGGGGGAAAAAGAAACAACCAGTCTTACTTGTGAATATAGATGTAAAAATCCAAAATGAAATACAAATACAGTAATCAAACCTCATATCATAGTGAAAAAGTAACTTATCATAATCAAGTAGGACACAGTATAGGAAGGAAAAGATGATTTATTAATAGAAATTAACATTCATCATATTGGTGAATCAAAGGAAAATACCCCTGAACAACTAGGTAAGCACTAATGTTGAACACCTACTCCTTTTTATTTTTTTATTGGTATATGTTTGTAGTACATAATTATTACATTCATCATGGGTATCCACTCTTCTTTTTCTTTTCTTTTTTTTTTTTTTTTGTCATTTTTGAGACAGGGTCTTGCTATGCAGTTCAGGCCATACTTGAACTCACTTTGTAGCCCAGGTTGGCATCAAACTCACAGCAATCCTCCTGCCTCAGCCTCCCTAGTGCTGGGATTACAGATTCGCCATCACACCCGTCTTAACGCTTCATTTTCTTATGTGGTAGTACTGGGAATTGAAACCAAATTCTTGTGCATGCTAAGCAAGTGTTCTACTTCAGAGCTACAACCTCAGTCCTTTTTGTTTTTAGACAGTCTCACTAAATTGCTCAGGCTGGCCTTAAATTTTCACTCCTCTGGCCTCAGCCTTCAGAGTAGCTGGGATTACAGATGTGCATCACCATGCCTAGATTCCAATGTTTTCTTTTAATCTCTCTAGTACTACTAGGACATCATGTATGAGACAGGAGTACCTTTCCTTTTGACCTCCTAGGTGGCTGTTCAGTTATCTTATACCATTTATTTAAGAAACACTTTCTAAGCTGGGTGTGGTGGTGCACACTTGTAATCACAGCAGCTCAGAGGCTGAGACAGGAGGATCACTGCAAGTTTGAGGCCAGCCTGGGCTAGTCAGATATTCACTCAAATACCAAAAAAGCACTTTTGAAAAATATCTATTAGATTCCTACACACAAATAAGCCTATAGCTGGGTTCTAGCCTTTTTCACTGATCTGAACAGGCACCAGCACATCTCTTTAGTTCTTGTTGCTTGAAACATGCTTTACCAAGTGGCAGAAATAACCTCACTCCACAGCTCTTCCTTTTAGTACTTTTCCTGGCTATTTTGGTATGTATACTTGGTTTTCTTGAACTTTGGAATCAGCTTTTCTTTTAAAAGTCCAGAGGCATTTTACTGGGATTACTTTAAATTTATAATTTTTACGGGAGAGTATTTTTTCCCCCACCACTCAAGTTAAAAGCACTGGAGTCATCTTTGCTGCCCCTTTC